>CAJNDV010037461.1:8367-19431 GCA_905221635.1 Symbiodinium sp. CCMP2456 | reverse complement strand
CCGCTACCCCGAACCCTATACTTAACCTAATTTCAGTGGCAAGAAGCAAAACATCACCACCCACCAACCCACCCACCCACCCACCCACCCACCCACCCACCCACCCACCCACCCACCCACCCACCCACCCCCACCCCACCCCACCCCAACCCTTTTTCGCGCGCGCAATTCCAGGAACCATGGACGCGAAAAAGTTTCAGCCCGAAACCCGACCCCCCCACCCCACCCCCCGCCCGCCCCACCCCCCCACCCCACCCCCCACCCTACACCCCGCCCCACCCCACCCCTCCACCCCACCCATAGGTGGCATAGGTCTTGTGGGCAAGCAGGATTTGCTTTAGTGTCCCACCCAATAAGTTCCGCATTGCAGCAGGATTTGCTTTAGTGTCCCACCCCTAGGTCTTGTTGGGAGACATTAGTGTCCCAACCAATTAGTCTCATGCTGGAGCAGGATTTGCTTTAGTGTCCCGCATAGGTCTTTTCACTGGAGTTGGGGGGAGAGAGTCTGACTTTTGGGCCGAGCGGGGGGACGGGGGAGGCAGGGGGGAGGTTAAGGGGGCGGGAGGCGGGCAAAGCGGGCTGTATGGCGCGAGCAGGTGCAGGTTGCTTACAGTGATGAGGTTCGGGCGGGTTGCACGAGGTCTTTGGAGATGTCAACGTGCTCCTACATTGTCCTACATGCAAGACGACGTGCTCTGGGATCATGTCTGCGTTCTAAACCCTTAAAGTTTAAAGTAAACTAAACGAAACCCTGGCCCTCGATCTCACTAGAAAACCTGGATGCAGGCTTTTGCGCCGAAGATGTCGACGTCCATCAGACTGGCTGCATGGTCTCAGCAGGCCATGGAGCAGCGAAGGGCGCTAGGCGTCGCGCAAGGACACAAGCCTTGGTCTGGCTCGCAGGAACACTGCTACACAGGTATGCGTGTCACTCCGAGAATCCAGGAATGCATGGACCTTGCATTCATGGCCACCTTCGGGCCCAGTAAGATGTCTTGTGACTTGACGTCAGCTGACAAGCCAGTGCTGGCCAATTTCTTCCTGGACTGCAGCCAGAAGCCGCTGAGGCGCGCATGGACCAACCGTGCAGGGATTACAAGATGTCTCACAACTAGTACTTCACTGTATGCATTTGAGCGTGACTCTTTGGTCTTGCCGGTGGAACTCATGTGGTTTCAAGGGCACAGACGAGACCTGTGTGTGCCACCGGAGCTGGGACAGCGCGGCCTGCGGGAGTTGGCAGGAGAAGGCATCTGTTTGCCAGTGCTAGCAACCGTCTTTGCTGCTTTGATCATGTCCGGCGGCTTGTAAGAAGCCCGAATCTTTCCTGTGTCATGCCACACAGGCTTCAGCTTGTACAGTGTGAGGGCAAGCAGACCGCTTTGCATCATAGAGTGTCAGACTGTCATGTATGCATGCTGGGCGCACAGATGGGTGTGCAGTCTGCTTGCATCACTGAATGCTGCGTTCGTGTCCGCATCCTCACCGTGAATCGACCGTTGCACAAAAGCTTGTGTACTCGTGAACTAGTGCCAAGCTGCTGGGGATGCAGGTAATGTTGTGCTTGCACAGAGGTCAGATTGAAGGTGTGCAAGCTGCATGGCTGCTGGCATTTTCTAGCTAGGTCCTACCCGGCTACCCGCCACCCACTTCTCCCCTTGCTTCTAGGGAAGCAAGACCGCAGGCCGCAGGCCGCGTGCCTCTTCTGATCTCATGGCGCCCAAGTCAAAAGCAGAGAAACCGCCGAAGCGCAAGCAGGAGGATCGACGTTGCGTTTGGAGATAGGGCGTTTTTCCGTTGGGTGACTAAGATATATCCGGAGCAGAGATGTCTGTGTCGCAGCAAGCATTGACCATCTGTGCAGGACTTGGCCCTAGTTCCCCTGGAGGGCGCGCAGACCAAGGCGCAGCAGAAGAAGGCCAAAGTGGTTATGATCTGCGTGTTCTGCAAGAAGACGTCGCAGGCCAGACTATGCTGTGTGAGTCTATGTTGTGACCTTTGTGAGTGGAAGCATGAGTCAGTGCGAGTATGCATCGTGTAGTGATTAGGGCCATTAGGGTAGGGCCGGGTATAGGTAGTATAGGGTGCACTCCGACTGGTGTTCGAGTCCATGGCTCTGCAACACCTCGCAATATCCTGTGTCAGGTAGTCAAGTTCACCTTAGGCAACGACGGCACCGTCTTGAACTGCTGCTTCCCCTGTGGAAAGCGCGTCATGCAGCTGCGCCCCGGTCTGCTGCTAGAGGTGATCATCCAACTGTGGCAGACGCCCGAAGCCGATCCGGACCTGGTGGCTGACTACAAGATGGCCACAGCTCGCGAGGAGGATGACGACGCTCCAGAGGCCAGCAAGACCTTCAAACCGAACAGCTCTGTGTGCAACTTGCAAGAGTATGGTTGGCAGATGTTCCGAGACTTTGCAGCCCTCACCGAGCAGGAGTACAAGGACCTGGTGTCAGGCAACAACCCCAAGGACATCGTCAAAACCTTCCCCAACATGAGTGTTCCTTGGCTAGGCCCGGGCAGCAGCAACACAACCTTGTACGCGGTGGACCTGGATGGTTTGCCACCCGCAAAAGTTGCATCCGTGGGTAAGGTGCGTATCTTCTACGGTAGCTCAGCTATGCATTCGGAGACTCACTTGTCTGCAGAGAACCAGCTGATCGAGAGCGCAGGCCAGCGCTGGTTCAGCCACGTTGCTGGCCTGAACTTCGCGGACAGGCCAGAACTGGCCCAGCCGAGCTCCGGAAGGGCTCCAACGGTGCAGCAGCTTCTGGATGCCCACGATGACACGCAGAGACAGAAAGCACTCCTCCAACAGAAGAAGCTGGGGGAGGATGCCTCGTTTGCCATGGACGTGGATTTGGGCGGCGATAGCCAGGATGGCGACATGCAGGAGCTTCCGGAGAAGATCTCGACAGGTGAGGGCTCGTTGTCAGTCCGTCCAAAAGGAATGGCCGCCAGAAGTCAGCTGAAGGCTTTGGAGAAAGCCGCTGCTAAAAAAAAGCAAGCAACAGCTGCAGCGCCGGCTCTCGGGGATGCAGAAGACACGAGAAGCATGAGCAAAACCAAGAAGCAGAAGCTCCAGGACGGCGCTGATTGCCTGGAAGACGAGGCTCTCCGGGAAGTCGCCCAGGAGCACCTGCGTGTGGGCGGGACCTCCGTGAAGTCCTTGGAGTTGTTGAAGCCGTTGGAGTTCTTGCATGGTGGTCCAACCCCCCAGAAGCAGCTCGCAGCTGCTTTGTCAGGGGTGCCTTGGCATTGTGGAGTTAGATTCAGAGTGATTGCGCTATTGTCAGGTCGTCCTCTTGTGACATTGTTTCCTTTTGCATAATGCAGGTGCTGCATGCTGCTGCTGCTGTCATCAGAATGCTATCATCTGCTATCTCCTTCTCTTCGGATTCTGATCAGTCCTCATGTTGTGTGAGCTTTGCGCCTCAGGACCTAGTGACCTAGTGTGTCAATCTCCAGTCTCTCGTGTCATCCTGACGTAGGCCACTTGGTCGGTGTGTCCCGGGAACATGTGTAGTGTGGCATTTGTTTCACTAGCACGTGAAACGAGCATGCTGACAGGCCAAAGGCATCCGTGATCGCCTCAAGGAGAAGAAAGCCATTGGAGCTCACGACGTGCTGACAGACCGCCTGCGTGATTGTGAGGCAGCAGATGTGCTGCGGCAAAAGTGTGAGAATCTCAAGCAGCTCAAATCTTGGCCGCTTCGGTCTATGGAGGCCCACTTGCAGGTGCTGAAGGACTACTTCAGTGACTTCCCCCTGGAGTTCATGGTGTGCATCGCGTTCCGCGTCATCTACGAGGGGCTGAAAGACGCCCTTGAAGTCTCCAAATCCGAGGAGGAGTCACCAGCACCGTCGGCATCCGCAGAGGACTTCCGCGCCTACGCGCAGGCCGTAAGTCTGCACATCGACACCATCGATGAGGCTGCCGTGCCATGGGAAGGTCTCGAGACCTCCGTCAGCGGAGTCCTGCATCTGCTCATTGACAGTGCAGTTGCCTGCGAGAAAGAATTGGCTGCAGCAGGGGGCGGGCTCGCGGAGCTGGACGTAGAGTCCGCTTTGCAGGCAGCAGAGAACGTTGCCACAAGTCGAGCTGCAGAGGGGCTGGAGCGAGCAGTCCAGGCCCGTTTCTGTGTTCTGGAGAGCTTGCGCCTAGTAACGGCTAGTTGCTAGTAGTAGCCTCGGTAGGTTGCGCAGCGTTGATTGCAACTCCTCTCTTATAGCCATTGTCTGATGCACCATACCTGTACCTACATCCGGTCCAGGAGAACAAGCAAATGCCGTGATCTCCTGCTTTGCGTTGTAGTCAAGTCAAGTCGTTGGAGTGCCGCAGGAGTTCTGCATGGCAGCGGTGCATATCTTTGAGATTTCCGTCCAGCTGCGATGCATGTGATGTGCTGTTTCGAAGCACCACTTCATGGGGCTTCTGTTGGCCGACCGTTGCTACTGCTAGTGTACTGATCGTTCTCGGTAGTCACATTGATACTCTCATTTATTGTGACGAGCAGCTGTTACAGCCCATCGCTTGTTCCGCTGGCTAACTTGCAGCCTACACTCACCCGTAGCAAGGCCCCTAAAACCCCACTAGTCTCCAGGATTCTATTCCCAAGTGTGTTTCACAAATCTTTACAATGGGCAAGCGTCTCAGCTTCCTGAAGGGTTTGCACCCTGTCCATTACACCCCCTCGCGCTATCCCTGGGCCCTGGCCCTACTAACCTGACCATGACCTGTAACTGTCCCGAACTCATCCCTGAGCCCTAGGCCCTAAACTTTAAACTCTAAGCACTTCCTATATACAAGAGCTGCCCCAACCATGAACTTTGCATGTGTGAGATACAGAAAGAGAAAAGGGGAAGAGAGCGAGAGAGCGAGAGAGAGAGAGAGAGAGAGAGATGAGAGAGAGAGTGGGATAGGATAGAGATAGCGTTGGCTAGACTAGAGTCACTAGAGATAGAGTCAAAAAAGACTCAATGAGCGAGACGCGTCATAGACCGTGGTGGTAGTAGTAGTAGTAGTAGTAGTAGTAGTAGTAGTACTAGTAATAGTAGCAGTAGTTGTTGTGGTTCTAGTAGTAATCGTCGTCGTCGTCGTCGTCGTCGTAGTAGTAGTAGTAGTAGGAGTAGGAGTAGGAGTACGAGTAGGAGTAGGAGCAGGAGTACGAGTAGGAGCAGGAGTAGGAGTAGGAGTAGGCGTAGGCATAGGAGTAGGAGTAGGAGTAGGCGCAGGCGTAGGAGTAGGAGTAGGCGTAGGAGTAGGAGTAGGCGTAGGAGTAGGAGTAGGAGTAGGAGTAGGAGTAGGAGTAGAAGTAATAGTAGTAGTAGTAGTAGTAGTAGTAGTAGTAGTAGTACTAGTACTAGTAGTAGTAGTAGTAGTAGTAGTAGTAGTAGTAGTAGAAACTTTAAGATTCAGCAATCTGTCCAAATCAAGCCCGGAAATACGAAGGCGAGCCTACAGCAGAAAATTACGGTGTCACTAGGACCACTTTTCCTAGTGCTGCTGCTGCTGCTGGTATTACTAGTAACTCGAATCGGCAGCAACGCTGCCGCTATTACCACCAGTACTTGTTAGTACTGCTACCACAGTAGTACGAACACTTCTGCTACTGTAGTACCATACTACAAATGCTACTAGTAGGCTACTCGTATCTATAGTAATACCACTAGTCCTGCCCTTACCACAGCGACGATGCCGGCGACGACCAGGACAAGCACTACCACCAGTATCACTTCCACTTCCACAACTACTTCTTCTACCACCGCTTCCACTTGTTCTTCTACTAAGAAGATCTTCTTTGTTAGTACTAGTGCTGCTTGTACCGGAGTACTACTACTGCTGCGACTACTACTACTACTACTACTGGTACTGCTACTACTACTACTACTACTACTACTACTACTACTACAACTACGACTACTACTACTAGCACTATGCTGGCTTGTCAGGCCTTCGTGAGCGGATACATGGATATCTTTGGCAGTGATGAGATGCTGGCGGTTCTCGAGACAGGGGAGGCTTGCAAGCCGCACTTGCTCGGGATGTGCTACGAGTTTTGTTTGCAGCACATCCGCTCCAAGAAGACCCTGGATGTGCTGCAGCGACACTCTGCCCTCCAACCCATAGCAGATTCTCTGGGCCGTGTGGTGAAGATTTGCCGATGCTTGGTCCATCTCCTGGGGGGCGTGTGGCCTGATTCTCAGGAGCCGACCTCTGCACAGGATGTCGTGGATTTCATGCAAGCCAAAAGTGTTGGTGCAGAACGGCGTCTGCGTCTCGCCCTCTCCAAAGCAGACACATTTTGGCAGCAATCCTACCAGGACGTCTTGAAATGTGGATCCCAGGGTGTGCTTCTCGCGCCGGACATGGAGCGGTTGCGAACGCTTGTGGAGCCGGACGAGCTTCAAGCATGGGTGTCCGGAGAAAGCATCACGGAGGCTGTCCGGATCAGCCAAGCTTTGGATGGCAAGCTGCGAGCTGTGGAGCTTGGCCCTGTGCTGAGCCAACTTCACACCTTGGGCAAGGCATCGATGCGGAGGGTCGTAGCAAGTACCGGTCGTGAGGTTCCCGCAGGGCTTGCACATGCATTGCTGCAGGCAGCCTTGTCATTTAACCGCGTGCCAGGTTTCGAGTCTGCCAGGCTGGAACTGGAGGAGTGGTTGCGGAAAAACAGCACCCAGGTGGCGTCCAAAGATCTCCTCCAACTGATGCGTGCTGCTGTGGAGCCCGACCACGGCTTGGACTACGAGGTTGCCGTGAAGCTGCTGCAAAAGATTGACGTGGACGAGATGACAGTTCAGGACAAGGAGTCATTGAAGGCAAGAGCCAACGCTTACATGGAGGCCTTGGCAGATTTCATCGTGGAGAAGGCCTTCTGGTTTTGATTTGAGTTGAGTGGGCGATCCTGTTTGTTCATTTGGGGTGGGGTGGGGTGGGGTGGGGTGGGGTGGGGTGGGTAAAAGCATGTCATGGGTGACGGCTGCGACCTCTGGCTACGGGGCTAAGGGTGGTGTCTGACCCAGGTTGTGGAACCTACGCCAACCGAGATCAACGCCGTGCTGCCTCTGCTGCTGAAACTCGCAGAGCTTGTCTATGGCAAGAGCTCGCCCAAGATGATGTCTTATGTCGACAGTGTTGTCAAGTTTGTGAAGGGTGCCGTGCTTTTGTCCACTACATTAGCCAAGTTGCACACCCAGAGGTCCCATGCAGCACGGCTGACAAGTGCAAGTGACAAAGATTTTCGGCTGCTGCTTTTGCTGAAGCAGACACGAGCAGCGTTTCGCGAGAACGGAGCAGCCGTCTCGGCGCACCAGGCAGAGCTTGCCCACGTGCCGGATCTTGAACAAGCCTTTGCCGCTTATCCTTGGGCCCCGAAGCTCGAGAGATTCATCAAGGATGCAACGTTCGTGGAGATCGTGGATGCACAGGTTGAGGTGTTCACGAGGCAGCTACATGCGTTTGCACATCGCCTCGCGCAAGACTGCCAGAACATGGCGGAAGGACAGAGCTCTTGGTGGCGAGCTAAGGTTTCCAATGACGCGCAGTTTCATGTCCTCAGCCTTCTGGCGAATGAGACCGTGGCCACCCTGGATCCGGCTGTGCGCAAGTTGCCGGACTTGTTCCTAGAGGACTTCCCTTCCTGCTTGGGGGTAGTGACCGGGTAGTGACAGGCTGATTTCAAGTTGCTCATAGAGATTGACATAGAGTCTATAGAGATAGGTTGACACCGTAGCGACAGCATAGCTGTGGATTCTGAAGTATGCATGTCACCTTCAGGGACACTAGACTCTAGATTGCAACTCAAGCCTTCCTTACGATGTTGGATACTGCAGGAGTCCCGCAGAGGTTTCAACGTTTGGCACGAAAGCACGCTTGTTGCCCTATAAGGTCCTAATGTAAATGAGTGAAGCTGGGTGTTGTAGCCAGTAGGTCCTAGGTCCTAGGTCCAGCGTGCGACATCTGTTGCAGGAGGTCGCCCCGATGAAGTCGTTTATTGATCGGTTCTCAGAAAAGGGCGAGAGCAACATGAGCTTGAGCGGCCTGCGCAAGGCAATCGAGGACATGCAGTTCAAGGACGTGCGAGCTGTCAAAGCCCTCAGCCTGGAACTCTTGATGTTGCTGGCTGTGCGGACCATGCCAGACTCCCGTGCCAGCGACAAGACCGTGAAGATCATGAGCCAGTTGGAGAAGTACTTGTATGTTCTAGATGAAAACGATTTTCAAGTCGAGGTGGGCGACTTGCATCCGGAGATTGTGGCAGCTGCCAAGGAGGCTGTCAATTCCGGGGGAGGTCTGCCAAAGGCAGATGCATAGGCAGAGACTGCCAAAGGCAGTCTTGGCTGAGCGGAAGCGTTTCGATGCTTTCTGGTTGCAGCTGAAGCGTTTCGATGCTTTCTGGTTGCAGCTGAAGCGTTTCGATGCTTTCTGGTTGCAGCTGTGGCCCTTTTGCTACTTGTGGGTTTTAGCTTCTACAACGAGTACATAAGTATGCTTCTACATTCCGTCCAATCTTATCCATATAATCTGTTGCAACAAATACGTATAAATATGTACTTCCTCTCTACCGGCTTTACCCACAGAAGCCAGCTCCTGCAGCGAGCATGCTGAGCATGCGTCTGACACAGAGACCAGCAACCCATGCAGAGCACGGTTGCAAAATACGTCATGCGTATTGAGTATTGCTTGTGGGAGCAGACATCGTTCGTAAGGCCGAGCGTTGCAGCTCCAATCTTAAGAGTGAGTAGCGGCCGGGCCATGTGTTGCGGAACGATTAGGCACTGGGCCCTGCGCCACAACTTTGCTTGGCTGCTTGAATGAGCTTAATGCCCCAAAAGCCTTGAATTGTTGCTAGCACAGCTCCAAGCATGACCCACGCTACACGTGGATGGTGGCGGCAGCAGTAGCGCCTGGACATGAACTTCCGCAATAGCAAACTGCACGACATGTCAATGCGACACGGCAAACAGGAATGCCACACCAGATCGCCGCAAAACACAAGCTTGCAGGAACGCCAACCCAGGAATGGCAAATCCGACAAACACAAACGAGAGGCTTCCAGGAACGCCAAACCGGGAATGGCAAATCAGACAAACACAAACAAGAGCCCCCCAGGAACGCCAAACCGGCATGGCAAAACCTACCATTCGGAATGGCAAAATATTAATTTAGCAAAATCCATACCTGCATGACAAAGAATCTTATAACTATAGTTCAAAGAAGGAACCCCAAAATAGGTTTGGTAAATATTCGGCCCCTTTTTTACACTGGTTGCAGTCTCAACCCTGAACACCCCAAAACCCAGGTGCCATTTACGGCTTCAGTACGAAAAACGAACTGATCGAACATATGCTGCTTGAATACAAGGTATGTGGCTCGACCGGACCGCAGTGAGCATGCAACTCTGAAACCTAAACCCCAAATCCTAAGCCCCAAACTTCACAAGATGTTGATGCATACGCCGGAAGCTTTGCTGACTGTTGAACCAGAAAGCCTGAAAGAGTGCCCCCAACATCGGGACCCTTACTTGGAGCCACAAGGCCCCTCCCAGAACCAAACACACACGACCATTTTCTAACAGCTTCAATTCTAAACTTGCTGGTTCCTTAGAAGCTAGATGAAGTTGGGCGTGTTAACCTTCAAGAGTCAAGCTGCTCAGCTTAACACCCGAAATTGGTGGATGTGTAATATCATGCGGCTCATGCCATTTCTCAGCGGGTGGATGTTCGACCTGCTCTCATCATCATCATCATCATCATCATCATCATCATCATCATCATCATCATATATATATATACACACCATCGCAGCCAAAAGGCTTGCACGATAATCGGTGACACCTAAGGCCAAAACCCTAAATCCCTAAAGCCTTAAATCTCAAGCCCTTACGCCTTACACCCCAAACAACACCTAGCCTGAAGCCTCATCATCCTAAGCCCTGATGCCTAGAGGGCCCCCGAACCGTTGGCCCCAACCCGAAAAACAGAAAAAAGCAACCAAAACCCTAACCTTTGCTTCTCCCACCTGTACACCGAGATCTTCCATCGTCTTCAAGAAGACCAAGTTGATCTCCGGCTCTTGCTCCTCTGCTTCTGACGCATGACGGACTTGTGGAGTTTGTCTTGAATTGTCTTTTGGAGTTTACTTACTTCCCCAATACGCCAGGGAAATCAAAGGTTAAACTTTCAGATTGGTACTAAATCATAAAAGCCCAAAACGTTTAAAGGTTGGGTATTGGAGAACTAAGTCTAAGGGCGCTCGCTCCTCCGTTCTGGGCGGGTTGGGAATTGGAGTTGCTTTAGGGTCTTAGGGTTAAGCTTCTCCGGCCTCATGGTTCTAAAGGTTTTAGGGCTTTCAGGAAGGTTTAGGGTTTAGGGGTTTAGGGTTTAGGGTTTAGGGTTAAGGTTTAGGGCTTAGGGTTTGGGGTTTAGGGTGTACTTACACAAGGCTGGGCAGGGCTTTGGTGAGAATGTAGAAGACTTCTTGGAAATAGGTACTGGCGAGGACATGCTTGAGATGTTCTTCTTTCGGATACGAGTGTGAACTTACCGTAAGCCCCAAAACCATAAACTCAACTCCAAACCTGTAAACCCGAAAGCCACTTAAAGGATCATGCGAGTTTTAACTAGTGTTATAGATAAAGTACCTATAGTGTCAAATACTTACAGCCCCCATGAAGGCACGTACTTATAACTGTACTTACTACGTCCCATGATCCTCCAAGGAGCCTCCAAGCAGAATCACGAAACGACTAATACAAACCACATATTCCTGAACATGGGCTTAGGGTTTACGGTTTCGGGTTTANNTTAGGGAACCCTAAACCCTAAACCTCTCCAGCCACGCTCTCCTCCGCATCGCCCTCTACCAAGGAGCCCTGGGCACAGGCATCGACGCAGGTCTTCCCCTCGGCATTCCTGTAAGGCATTTTGGACAGGGCTGAGGGTTTTGGGTTTAGGGTTTAGGGTTTAGGGCTTATGGCCTAAACCCTAAACCCTAAACCCTAAACCACTAAACCCTAAACCCTAAACCCTAAACCCCTATAAACCCTAAACCACTAAA
>CAJNDV010037459.1:563-10993 GCA_905221635.1 Symbiodinium sp. CCMP2456 | reverse complement strand
CTAAACCCCAAAAAACCCTAAACCGAGATCCCAAGGCCGAGCAAGCAGCTCGACCTCGAGCTCGGCTTCTGCTTGCGCGCCATCTCCAGCCCAGTGCCGGAGGAGTGAGCGGCTGGTTTAGGGTTTAGGGTTTAGGGTTCAGGGTTTAGGGGTCCTTTGAGGGTTTGGGATTGAGGGTTTAGGGTTTAGGGTCGTTGGAGGGTTTTGGTTCAAGTTTAGGGTGGTTTGAGAGTTTTTGGTGTAGGGTTTCGGGTCGTTTGAGGGTTTTGCGGATTATATAAGGGAGTAGGGGAGGGGTTAAGGGGCTAGGGAATTGAGGTTCAGGGGTGTAGGGGTGTAGGAGAGTTGCGGTTAGCAGCTGCTTTAGGGTTCCAGGGGTTTGGGGTTCAAGGGTTAGGGGTCGGAATAAACGATGTCGGTGTATCAACTGAGTATATAGGGTCGAAACAACTTGTCACGTTGGTTCTTCGGGTTCCTTATTGCTCAAGGTTTCATAGGGGTTTAGGC
Source organism: Symbiodinium sp. CCMP2456 (assembly GCA_905221635.1). Taxonomy (NCBI): domain Eukaryota; class Dinophyceae; order Suessiales; family Symbiodiniaceae; genus Symbiodinium; species Symbiodinium sp. CCMP2456. The sequence continues at coordinate 10,486 of CAJNDV010037459.1, read as the reverse complement.
TTTAGGGTTCGGCTTGTGTATGGCACGCAAAGTCTTGGGTTCTCGATTTGAGGTGAGTGTTCGGGCCAAAAGATTTAGGAGTTTGGTATTTTCAACAGGGGTTGGTCGGAGTCTCTAGAGGGCTTTTCTTTGAGTGTTTACCGAAGGAGTGTAGAAGGAGCAGTCTTACTTGCATACTTGAGGGCATGCGGGCATTTTGAAGCAGGCTTCTCGCTGTTTCTGAGGTTGCATGGCGGAGGTTGATGATGGTTGAGGATCGTCTTCGTGATGTTGGGTCATGCTGATGTTGCATGCCCAGCGTTTAGGGTTTAGGGTTTAGGGTTTAGGGTTAGGGAAAACATTGCTGATTTGCCAATTCCTTGGGTTCCGTCTATGTGTCGCAAAAGGCTTGCTGAACCTTTGTTCCTGCCTGTGGGCTGGCATGGAGCACACTCAAACCTAAACTCCAATCCCGCCAAACGGAGGACAGCCTAAACCCTAAGCCGGGGGACTAGCTATACCCCCCCCCCCCCAAATGGAGGACGACTATACCTTAAGCCCTAAACCCAAACCCCCCCCAAATGGAGGACAACCATGCACCTCCTCCACGACCAGCTTTGCGGCGGAGCAACTTGAAGTTTCTCACGGGATCTTTCGGGAAGCTGTCGTTGTCGAGGCGAGGTCGGGAACAATTCATACCTTAGCAACGAATATACGAGAAATTTTGTCGGTCATAACAGTTACTTATACATATTTATGTCGATAGGACTAATACTAGTGATAGTCATGTGTACCCTTTCAAGTGGTTCAAGTTGGGAAGACTGCGACCACAGTCAAGGTAGTGACTTCTAGATGAACAGTCTAGCAGCTACGATACTCTACCTATCGAGGGGCCGCGGCCGAACTGCGATCCAACTTCAAACTCCAGGTCTTTGTTTTAAGAGCCTAGAAGGACCCGCTCTGGGATGAAGCGGCTTAGGGTACAATTAGTAGTATTATTAGTAGTATTATTCCTTTTTTGTAAGTGTTGGGCACCTGTCTCGCCCGGTTCAAACGAAAATTGGGACAGTCTGCAGAGTATCGGCTCTCGCACCAAACTCTGGGTCTATGTCTGCGTCTCTGATGTATATATGGGTGGTTGTCAAAATTAGGGTCCCTTTTTGGGGTACCCTAAATAATAGGTGCCGTATTATAATGAGGACCCAAAAAGGGACCATAATTTTGACAGCCACCCATATATGATTATATACGCGTGTACGCGTCTTCGTGTGAACAACGACCAAACATGTACATATGTGTGTTTGTTGCTTCACTGGACTACGGCTGACAGGCTGATAGAAACATATCACACCGTCCGAAAATACATGACAGCATGGAGAGGGATTACGGATGACTTAAACAGGGGCTGCAGGCACAGTTTCAGCTACTCCGACATTGCACAATTGCGGCCCATCATCGTCAAATGTCGTCGTCATCATCGCGACACCTGATATCAGAGCCTGAATCATTAGCAGTGCTATTCCTTAGAGCTGCTTATTGCAACTATACTATAATGTACCCCTCCCCGAACCGACAAAGCAAGACCCATCGTGTTCCAGTATCAAGGGCCCTACTTTGGCGCGTAAGGGTTTTACTTTCCCAGCTTTCGCGGGAGTCTGGCACAGCAGTGTAAGTGCACATAGTGTTCGATACCCATAGCCTTCATTGTAGGTCATTTTGGGGGTTACCTTAGAGGATCCTAAATATAAGCCACAAAAAGGAACTACAATGGAGCCTATGAGTAGGGTCAGCCTAGCTGTGGTTCAGGGTCTCGGACTTGGGGCCTGAAGAGGGATTCCGGAACCCACTAACATAGGGGCCTAAATAATTACCTATACTATTTTTTTGGGGGGTTCCTTGGTCGAAGTATACTATAAAGGACCCCAAAGTCGTATTTTAATTAGTAAGGCCCCTATATTATCATATCGTGGCGGATGTCATCTGCGGGGAATCGCTCCCAAGAGGAATCCCACCTGATCAGTGTATCTGAATGAAAAACTATGGGATTTCGAACTACTGTGGGCCGAAAAAAGCACTCAGCACTAATATGCCAAACCTGAAACCCCTACACCCCTAACCTCGAGCTTTGTCCCAAAGTTCCAAAGCCTCCGTGGCATCCCGCAAACCCGAAGCCCTGATTCATAAATTCTAAGTCCTAAATCCTAAGCGCTAAATCCCCAAGCCTAATACCCTGAAACCGAACCCCTAAACCCCAGACCCCTAAACCAGTAAGCCCTAAAACCTCAAAGCAGGAAGTCGAGCCAGCAATCCAGCCGGCACTCCACGGACGACTCGACGTCCCCATGCGCAGAGACTTTTGAGTCCGAGCAGCCAGAAGAGGAGAGAGAGGCCGATCCCGAAGGCACGGTTTAACATTGGGGTCTAGGTAGTATTATTAGGGGTACCCCTTAAAGGGCACCCCTTCTGAACCCTACTTCTGGCTCTCTTAAAAGGGACCTTATTGAGAGGGTCTATATCCCCAAGGGTCCCCCTAATCCTAACTCCCAACATTGGGGTCTTAACCCTCAACATCAAGGCATTTAGCTTATTTTTTGAACTTCTGTCATAGTTGTCTTGGATAGCATTAAAGATAACACTATTCATGCCCCTGAGAGCCGTAATCCCTAAACCGCTAAACTGTACGTATTTTTCGGGGGCCTAAACCCCAAGCCCATATTGATAACTAGTACTATTAATTATTCGAGGGTTCCTTATTAGGCATTTCCTTCTTCGGCATCTGGTAAACCGTCTCCCGAAGGCGCAGTCTGTCGGAATAGTATCTTTCTCCGTGGGGCTTCCCTCTTATGATTACAGTGTGATGTACCCGAAAACCCTATTCTACTAATTATTGCCCTTTATTAGCGCTTTCAGAAAGCAGGGCCGCTTTAGTCAAGAGGTCCTTATCACAAGGATCCTTCCACGTAGGCTCTACATCGGGGTCCCTCCCATTCATTACATAGGTTCTGAACAAATACTAACATCACCTTAGCGGGTCCGGATTAGGGCTTGGGTTTTTTGGGGTTTGGGCTAAGGGGTTTAGGGCTTTCAGGGTTGAGGGTGTAAGGAATTAGGGTTCAGGGGTTTAGCATTGCGGGCTTAGGAGGCCCTGTGCTCACCGATATTCGGCTTCAATCCCAGCTTGGTGTCTACACCCTAAACCTCAAACCCCACTAAACCGCGCCTTGTTCTTGCATGATTTATAACGGCGGCGGGATGCACCACAACGCACCCGGAAGATCCTGGCAGTAGTCCAGGCACGCCGAGGCCATTTTATCGCAGACGCCAGAAAGTCGGAACATCATTCTTGTGATGCAATTCAGGCAAGGTATATAGGGGATCCCAGCACGAGCCATCCCAAAATCCATGTTCCAACTTTCTGGGGTTCACTGTAGAGGTTTAGGGGTCTTTGGGGGTTTAGCCTTCAGGCTCTTAGGGTTTAGGGTGTCAGGGTTCAGCTTTCTGGGTGTCGGGTTTGGGGTTTAGGTTCTTCGTGTATCGGGTCAAGGCTTCCAGGTTTTAGGGTGTAGCGGTTTCGGGTATAGGGTTTAGGAGTTTAGGGTTTGGGGTTCAGGGTTTGGGGTTTCGGGTAAACCCTAAACCCTAAACGCTAAACCCTAAACCCTAAACCCTATGCCCTAAACCCTAAACCTTTTGGGGTTTCGGGTTTCGGATTGCGGCTTCAGGTGTTGAGATCTTGGGAGCGTTCGGCTCCGGATCGGACCCTGAAAGGGCGGAAGACATGTGCGGAGTTTGGGGCTTCCTAGACCCCTGATACATAAAACTCGCATGTCAGTTAAGAGCCTAAGGGTTTAGGGCTTAGGGTGACTACGAGGGTCCTTATCATGAGCCTTATGGGGGTAGCAATAAGGGTCGACAACGAGCAACTCTTGCGACCAGCGCCAAGAGATCCGACAACAGGCATTCCCCAACCATGAAGCCCTCCATGACAGAAGGTAATCTAGGGGCCTTAACAATTGGAATAGCGTTTGGGGGTATATTATACTATAGTTATAACAAGGAGCCCCCAAAACCTTATTCCATTGATTATTAAGGCCCCTACGTTACTATATAAGAGTTTTGGAGTTGTGGGGTCTCTGCAAGCCCAGAGCTCCGCATGTTCGCATGCCCTTGCGAAGCCCGCATGTTCCTGCTTCCTAAACTCTATAAACCCTAAACCCTGAACTTGAGGTTTTTTTTGTCGCAGGGTCTGCCATCCGAAACGGCGTTTCACTGCTTGGAGATCTACGTCCTGTACAGCCATGAAGATCCCAGCTTCGCGAGCGGCGAATGAAAGTGGCGGTTTGGGGTGTAGGGTTCAGTGAAGGGTTAGCGGCGGTTGGAGGTGTAATATAGGGGCCTGAATTATTACCAGTACTATTTTGGGGGCTCCTTGTTATAATTATAGTATTATAGTATAGTATACACCACAACCCTAATCCAATTCTTAAGGCCCCTATACTGGGGCGAAAGGTTTAGGGTTTAGGTAGGGCAAAGCTGAAGGGAAGTACAACGCTCAATTAGGGAGAAGACACTGCAACCCATACTGTACCCCGCATGCCGCTTGTTTATCAGCGGTGTCGTTAACCTATGGATCCGTACTTGTCCCTTGACTTTCAAGTCCGCAGGCCACTCGACATTAGTATGGAGGCCTTAAGTAGTATGTAAGACAGAGTTCCGGGAAATATTTGGTACTGTTATAGTAAGGACGCCGTAGGAATGATGTCGGTGACGATTCATGCTTGTACCTATAGTCTCCATTGTAGTTTTTTTTGGGGACGCCTTATAAAATCCTTAGTATATTATTTGTTAAACCAAAAAAAGGAACTACAATAGAGACTACAGGTAGATTGCATCATTCCGAAGTCTTCAGGCTTCCCAAATCTTGACGGAGGAGCCTGAAGCAGCATGTGATCTCAAGAAGGGCGTACCCTAAACCCTGAACCCTAAACCCTAAACCCTAAACCCTAGACCCTAAACCCTAAACCCTAAACCCTAAACCCTAAACCCTAAACCGACCAAGCCGACCCGCAGTGTGTGAAACTAGGGGTTGGAGTTTCTGAAACCTGTTAGAGGTCGGAATACCCGGCAATAAGAGTCGCTTATGGCCCGAAAAAAGCTTATATGCTTATAGTAGAGTACATACATCCCAGCAGAGACCCTATTCCAATCAGACAGGCACCTATATTAGCTTCTAAGCAGTGGTCCTTGAAAGGGAAAGCTCCTCGAAGCCGACTCTCTAGCAGTTACATGCCTTTCCAGGCTCGGGGCTTGAGGTTTTTGGGTTTAAGGGCTTAGGGCTCGAGGTTTAGGGTACCTTAAGAATTTGGACGCCCGTCCTTTTTTCAGTTCTTTGATCTTAGGTTCAGGGTTTAGGGTTTAGGGTACCTTAAAGAAATTGGATCCTAGTTCTTCCCTCAGTTCTGTGATCTTGATTGCAGTATGTCACCAACTCCCAGATTGTGGGAGTGTTCCGCAGAAGGGTCCTTCTTTGGGGCTCAGAATACCTCATCATTCGGCCGGAGAAACCCCGCATCCGAAAATCGAGCACACGCAAACCCTAAACTTCTCTACAGCCCTCAGCCCTCTAGCCCATACAAGTCCTTTGAGGGATGCTCGGCACATGTCCCGTCAGGCGCGCGCTCTGGGTCTCGGTCCTAATGTCTTCAGTGCTGCTCTTCTTCTCGCAGCGCGCATCAGCGGAGAGGTCCGCCGGAACCACTAGGTGGCAGCAGGAGGAGTGGGACTGAGTAGGACTCGTAGTGGCAGTACCAGTATAGTCGTCGTCGGCATCGTCTGTCAAGTCTTAGCAGTTCTTGAGTTTCTTCAGTCTGCTTTCTTACTGTAGGAACCTGATAGGTTCCTACATTAGGGCCCCGTTTTGTCTTACCTCCACCCCGAATAACCTATCTTTTTAAGGACTTTTATTTAAAAAAAATCATAACAAGGAACCCTAAACATGTAGGTTCTTGAGGGTCCAGGTAGGGCCCCCTTCGGATTCTTTGGTTCAGTTTGTTGGGCTTTGGAGTGTCCTCCTGTGCTTCTCCAGCTCTCAAGGCGCAAGCGTCGGGAGATCTCGGAAGCACCTGAGAAAGAAGTTTAGGGTTTAGGGGGTTTAGCGGTTTAGGGTTTATATTTTTTAGGGTTTAGGGTTTAGGGCTTATAGTTTAGGGTTTAGGGTTTACAGTTTGGGTTTAGGGCTTAGGGTTTATAGTTTAAGGTTTCGGGTAGGGCCGAGATGCGGGACTCTAGACTCGTCTCAAGACTCGTTTACAGTGCGTCCCAGTCCCTCCTTGTGGTAGCAGTCTCTGAGTGAGGAAACTTTAGGCCCCTTAGCCTTACCTAGTTCCTTCTTTGGTCTGACGAATTGTATATTAAGGATTGTATAAGGTATCCCCAAAAAGGAATTACAATGGAGACTACAGGTAATCCCTAAACATCCCTACAACATCCGCAAACCGCAACACACTGAGATCCCGTGCAGGTGGGATGACTTTGCTTACCGCTTTGCCCCGGAAGCGCCGCCCACGCAGAGCCATTCCACCGAGGCTGAGGCGGGGATTGGCCTGTTTAGGGTTTCCTGGCGTGTTGGGGCTGCAGGGTTTTCATCTGAGGGCGCTGGGAAGTGTAGTTTTAGGGTTAGGGTTTAGGGTTCAGGGTTTAGGGTTTAGGGTTTAGGTTCACCCTGTGCTTCCGAAGTTTTTCATAAGGTTTGTGGAGGCTTCTGGCTTGTAGAGGGGTCTTAGGGTTCTTTTGTATAGTTGCAGCAAAAGATCAGCCAAAGCTGTTGACAACACGTCGAAGTGCTTCCGCTGACATGACAAGGTTGCCCTCGCCAAGCATTTGAAGCAGCTCGGTCAGCATTGTAGGAACCCTAAACCCTAAACCCTAAGCCCTAAACCCTAAACCCTCAATCCTAAACCCTGAACCCTAGAGCTTCCAATGCGCCTGGAACTTGAGCCCCAGAACCCCTAAACCCCGAACCACCCTAAGCCGAAATCCCTAAAGCTCCTAACCCGAAAGAGCCCAAGTGTTTGTGTAAATCCCGGAACCTTGATCGCTGTGTGGGGTGCGGTTCCAGCTGGCCCTTTGATCTCGTCGGCACGGAGGGTCCTAACAGCAGCTGAACTAAGAGCCTTTAAGTGGAAACGGAGTTGAATCTGCTAAACCCTAAACCCTAAATCCTAAACCCTGAATCCTCAACCCTAAATCCTAAACCCTAACCCCTAAATCCTAAACCCTAAACCCTCTATGGGAGACCCCAAGCCCCATGCTAGCCATTCAGGCGCACACACGGGTAGTTCCCGCGAACTCATGACTGGCACTCCAGTAGGTTCGGTGTTTAGGGTTTAGCCCTAAACCTTAAACCCTAAAGCCTAAACCCTGAACCACAAAGCCTGAAACCCTAAACCCTCAAACCCTAAATCACAGACCCCAAAGCTGAGGAAGACTGGGGTGGCGATCTACTGCGTGTGGTGGTCGCGCGAATGCCAGGCGGCTGGGGCTAGGAGGTTCCGATCTTCTGTATGGGTAGCTCTCTAAATCAGGGTCCCTTTATAGGGGTCTGTCCTTTGAGGGTTCTTGTAAGGGATCTTATAGGTACTATAGGGTTTAATTGGGGCTTGGGGTTGAGGCTTTGAGGTAGCTCTCTAGATCAGGGTCCCGTTTTATTAAGGTTCCTTGCATATAGGGTAGTTCTCTAAATTAGGGTCCCGCTTAGGGTCCTTTCTCTAAGAGTGCCCTACTGTTTTGTGGACCTAAAAAAGGATCCTAATTTAGAGAAGTATCCATATCATCCATATCGTAGGGTTTTGTTTAGAGGGGTTTGGGTTTAGGGCTTAGGGATATTCCCGGGGAGAGCTACTTGTACAGGTTATTGCAGCCTTGATCCAGGTGTTTATCACCGCGCTTAGTAAGGCCCTGATCCTTCAAGTAGAAGTTGTACATTGTAGTTCCTTTTTTTGCTTTAACCAATGATATATTAAGGATTTTATAAGGCATCCCCAAAAAAACTACAATGGAGACTATAGGTAAGGTGCATATCCCAATTTTCATTTCCAGACTCTGTTCTTCCATGTTGGAAGCACAGATTCATACGAGTAGTGCAGACCCGAATTCACTTATACCATAAACCCCCGAACTGAGAAACCCTAAGCCCCTGAACCCTAAACGCTGAGAAACCCTTAAACCCCATATAAGCCCAAAAATGCATGGCCACTCCCGGGGCTCCTAGGATCAGGGGCTTCTCAATCTCAACGAAGAAAGCCAAGACAGGTTTTGTGAAGCAGGAGCTGGAGTCTTCGGAGTGCTTCCAGCCCCTTCATCGGAGCATTCCAAGCTCATTGGTGTCAAATGTGCGGACCAGTACCAGGGAGCCAGGCAAGCAACTTGGGAGACGATTGACCATGCACAGCGTGTGGACCACTACCGGATTGAATGCTACAAGCATGGACCTGTGGCACAGAAGCAAGCCGCTCGCGTTTCGCACAAACCGACTTTGCGCGCAACGCGTGCCCAAAAGAAGCAGCCCCCTGAACATGTACCCAGACCCTAAACTCTAAACCCTAAACCCTAAACCCTAAACCCTAAACCGAACCCTCAGTCCACGCTATGGTTGTTATGATTGAGGCTTTCGAGGTTCGGCCACAAGACTCCTGCAGAGTTTGGGCCTTAGAGTTTGGGAGCTCGGGTCTAGTAGTCTAGGGAAGTTTAGGGTTTAGGGTTGAAGGGTTTGAGGGTTCAGGCTCAGGGTTTAGGGTTTAGGGGTTTGGGGTTCCAGGCTCCCTACTGCAGACCCTGCCTTATACTACATAGGAATCTTGCATTTAAGCTCCTGGTACAAGGATCAAGGGCTTGGTGTTAAACGGATTTCGGAACCACAGACATGCCGCATTACCGTCCCTCTTTTCGGGGGTTTAGGGGGTTTAGGGTTTGGGGTTCTGGTGTCTTTAGGGTTTAGGGTTTAGGGGAGGGCACCAAGTACTGTGGTCAGTTCTAGCAGGTACTTATCCGGATGCATGAAGGTATGTCCCCTAAACAACCAAAACCCTTACAGCACAACCAGATCCAAATCTCAAACCCCCACAATTTCCAAAGGCCATAACCCAAAAACCCCAAAATGGATCCCTTATCAGAACCCTATACTTAGCCCTAAACCCTAAACCCTAAACCCTGAACCCTGAACCGTTAGCCCTTAACCCGAGAGCCTTCTTGACCCCAAGCCTTGGTCAGGAGCTGCGCGAGCTCTTCGGCCGGGAGGCACGCCGAAAAGTCATTGAGTTTGGGGCAGTTTAGGGTTTAGGGTTCAGGGTTTAGGGTTCAGGGTTTAGGGTTTAGGGCTCAGGGTTTAGGGTTCAGGTTTTAGGGTATAGGGTTTAGGGTTCAGGATGCAGGGTTCAGGGTTTATCATTTTCAGAGCCAACCAGGCAGAGCAGCGCTTGCAGAAGCGAGCGCACCCCACCAAACCTAAGCCCTCAAGAGCCCTGAAAGTCCACCTTGGCCGCGTATTTGGACCCTAAACCCTAAACCCTAAAGCATCCGACGGTTCGTAATTCCAAAGCCTAAATCCCACACCCTAGACTCTATAGACCCTACACACGAAGGCCTTGCAGCGCCTAACAGCCTAAGCCCTTAAATTGAAGACCCTAAACTGCCGTGCTTGAAAAGCTTACAACCACCAGCCTTCAAACAGTTCTCGGAAGCTCTTGCCCGGTCTTTCGCCCCAAACCCCGAACCCCGGAATTATTCTACGCCCCCTCAGCTGAACGGGATGAGCAAGTTGTAACGGTCTTCCCTACGGCTCCCCGATGCGAGTGTATATTCTACACGCCAACATCATAGTCGAACTAACCATTACAACCCCTTAATAGAAACAAAAAGCACAACCCACCCCCCTAAACCCTAAACCC
>CAJNDV010037458.1:5959-19448 GCA_905221635.1 Symbiodinium sp. CCMP2456 | reverse complement strand
AAACGTGTTTGGGGAACCCCCCAACCCTAAACCCCTAAACCCTAAACCCCAAACCCCTGAACCCTAAACCCTAAACCCCCAAACCCTTAGCACAGAAAGGATCCCGAATATCAGAACACCCCCCCCCCAAGCCAAGGCGGCAGCAGGAATCGAAGCAGCTTTACCTCAGGAGTGAGGGGTTCCTCTACGGGTACTATAAGGGCTTCATAAAACCCCTCAGGGCTTTCTAGAGCCCTAAACTCTTAACCTAAAAGATTCTAAGGGCTTTCCCTAAAGCCCTAGACCCTAAACCTATATGGACTCTAACGGCTTTCAAAAACCCTCAACCCTACACCTATATGGACTCTAAGGGCTTTCTAAAGCACAAAACCCTAACCCCGTAAACGGCATTTAGAACCCTAAACCCTGAACTCCCAAACCCTAAACCCCAAACCCCAAACTCCCAAACACTAAACTCCCAAACCCTGAACTCCCAAACCCTGACCTCCCAAACACTAAACTCGCAAACACTAAACTCCCAAACCCTGAACTCCCAAACCCTGAACTCCCAAACACTAAACTCCCAAACCCTGAACTCCTAAACCGTGAACTCCCAAACCCTAAACCCCAAACCCCAAATCCTGGGTGTCCTGGGATACTATGCGGCACAGAGAGGTTGGTTCAGGCCAGGGTTCAATAGTTAGAATAAGGTTTGGGGGGTATATTATCCGGGCTTACAGGGTTGAGGGTTGGGGGTTTTAGGGGATATATGGTTAAGGTGATGTAGAAGACTTAATAGTGAGAGTAGGGTTTTGGGGGGGGTATATTATTAGGGCTTACAGGGTTTAGGGTTTAGGGGATATATGGTTTAGGTGATGTAGAAGCCTTCATAGTTACAGTAGCGGTTGGGGTGTAGATTATCCTGCAACTACAATAATAAGAAACCCCCCAAAATATAGCATTGGCAATAATTTATGGGCTCCTATAGTAGGGCTAATCGGACTTTAGGAGTTGAGGGTTGATGACTTTGGAGTCTACGGCTGAAGTTTCAACGCCAAAGTTGGTGGGTGCGTAGGGTCGTGGATGAACGGCTAAAGCGCAGCCTCTGCTCCGCATATTCGTCCACACACGCGCCGCTGCATGTTAAGAGCAAGGTTCTGTTTTCTACAGAGCAAGGTTTAGGGTTTGTACGGTAGGCCATCCCTTGACTGACTAGGGATCTGTGTACAAAGGCTCCTGAAGACGAAATTGCATTCTTGTTGCTCCGGACCCCGGGAGACCCTGACGAAGTGCTCAGGATTGCCAAGCAAGAGCTCATCGTCGTCATCACCATCACCGGAAGCCGCGCCCTAAACCCCTAAATCCTAAATTCGCATCAGCAAATCGTCCTTGACCCCTCCTACACCGCCTTCAAGAAGCGGCAGCAAGTCGCAGACACAAATGTCACCCGTTCGCAGGTTGAGGGTTTAGGGTGAAATGTCTCCGTTGTGGAATTCCAAGCGATCATGATGTTGCGTCGAAACCCCCATACCACCTACCAGCATCAACAGCCATTTGTGGCAGTGAGACAAGGCTAACTTTAATGAAGGGGCCTTGACAATTAGAATAGTGTTTTGGGGTATACTATAATACCGTTATGATAAGAAACCCTCAGGAATAATATTGGTAATTATTGAAGCGTAATTACAGTAACTCAGTGAGACCAGTTCTTGAGACAGAGATGAGGCGGAGGACAAGTCCCGATCAAACGAACCCCTGAACCGCCAGGTGTACGCCTGGCTTCGGGCATCTACGCTCGATTCCCCCTGAACCCATTAGGGATTAGGGATTAGGGTTTAGGGATTAGGGTTTAGGGTTTAGGGATTAGGGATTAGGGTTTAGGGATTCGGGTTTAAAACCCCTAAACCCGAAACCCTGAACCCCTAAACCCTGAACGCCTAAATACCCTGAACGCCTAAACCCTGAACAGCTAAACCCTACACCGTATAACGTAAACCCAGCTCCCGCTGTTGGATCCTAAACGAGAAAGCCAGAAACCATCATCCCTAAATCCTAAACCCAGACCCCAGGCCCTCGCCCCAACATCCGGAACCCTAAATCACCACCACTAGGCCCTATATCCAATACTATTTTGGGGGTTCTTTATTATACTATAATATACCCCAAAACCCTATTCTAATTATTATAAGGACCCTATATGAGCTAAACCTAAACCCCCCTCTTAGGTTGTTGGGGGGGCTCATGTAACCAAACGGCAAACCCCAAACTGCCCAGCAAATCTGTGCATCCGGAGCTGCCAACTTCGTGAAGCGCCCGACGCGGGCTCCGAGCTTCGCGATGCGCGCCGCGCGCATGATGACCACTTGGTTGCCCACCTGAGGTTGGGATTCGGGTCGTTTTGGGGGAAGTTTGCTTTGACTTGGTTGCCCTTCTGAGATTGGGATTTGGGTCGTTTTGGGGGAAGTTCGACGATGACTTGATTGCCCACCTGAGATTTGGATTTTGTGTCTTGGAGTCTTTCGTGGGCCTATGAGCACATTGGGCGTATGACCACTTGGTTGCCCACCTGAGATTGGGTTGCTGTCTGGTGCTTAGTAGGGAATGGGGGAATGGGTTATAGGGACTACTATTAGGGACCTTAAGGGACCATCAGAGGGATCTAGTCCCCCCATTCTCTACTAAGCACCAAACAGGTTGGGGCGTTTGGGGGTTTGGGGGATGAGGGTTTAGGGTTTAGGGTTCAAAACCCTAAACCCTAAACCCTAAACCCTAAACCAGGGTTCAGGGTTTAGGGCCTGGGTTGGGTTTGGGTTTTGGAGCCCCAGCGGGTGTATTAGCACTTTTTGGGTTAGGGTTTAGGGTTTAGGGTTTAGGGTTTAGGGTTTAGGGTTTAGGGTTTAGGGAGTTATAAGTTGAGGTTACCAGTAGGGGGTAACTATAGTGATGAACCATATCAGGGGACTTATGCCCCCCATATATAACCGAAAACCCTAAATCTATAAACCACCTTAGAGGACTTATAACCCCACTTATAACTAAAAACCCTAAATCTATAACCCACCTTAGGGGACTCATAACCCCACTTACAACACGCGTGAACCTCCAAGTAGACCCCAAACCTTAAACCCCCGCAGAGCCCTTAAAGGAACCCTTCACTCAGGGTGCACCTGTAGGGGTTTACCCTGATGCTCTGAGGGCGTATAGATTAAGTCGGGCCCAAGGGCCATACTGAATAGTTTAGGGTTTATAGTTTAAGGTTTAGGGCTGAGGGTATTTTCTTAACTGAGGGTTTGGGTTATGTTGAGCCTCGCATTTAGTCAGGTTTAGAAGGGTTTAGGTTGTGGGGTGTACTTTTAAACCTCTACACTGTAGACCCTCGGACCAAAATCAGCAACCCCAAACTGGGCCCAGGGGCCCAAGAGATCACGGCTGAAAGTTTCTGTGAAAACTGATAACGAGTCCTTTGAAGTCGTAACCGAAAAAACCCACCTTTTTAGGGTGCCTTGTTATGGCCTCTTGTCTGAATTCCTTAAGAAGGTTCCTGGGCCACAGATAAGCTTGTCGCCTAAAGCCAAACGCTCGAAACACGCATTCTGAGGCTCCGGGCACCGCCCATACTCTGGATTAGAGCCTGCACGCCGACATATGTCCTGCGTGTCAGCTGGGGTTTTCTTCAACTTCCCAGTATCTCCGATCCTCATCTCGGATCTTCTTACTTGGGGTCTGCATTCGGGCCCCCTTAGTTTTTTGCAACGTCGGCGTCGTAAAATTTGGGTCTAGAGCCCAAAAAGTCTAATTCGTAGGGTCATGTCATTGGTTCAAGCTTTATAGGGCTTTTAGGAGGTCACAGGTTCGAAGCATTGTGGCTTTGGAACGTCTTTTCTGCCGGAACATGTGCTAGAGTACATGTCCTACCATGCAACCCTTTAAAGAGTTCAGGGGTTTAGGGTTTAGGGATAACTACCTATGGGCTCCATTGTTGTTCCTTGTTGTGGCTTGTACTTAGGTAACCCCAACAAGGAACTACAATGGAGCCCATGGGTAGAGGGATCTGCTGCAGGAGCAACGTCAAAAGAAGCGCGGCTCTCGGGGTGAAGCAAGCGATTGTGTGGAGCACAACAGAAGAGCTTAAACGATTGAGGCTCCCAAAACGGTCTCGGGTCAAGAAACCCCCATTGCATGACCGTATATGGGCAAGGGCTCATCCCAGCACCTGGACTCTAGATCCTATATTCGAAAAACCCAAAAACCGACTGACATAGGGTGGTCTAGGTTGAACAAAAATGTGGGAATGATACGAACTAGCTTTCAAGACGACAGCTTAAAATGCTGGTCTTGGAGTACTACGTTCCTTCTCGAGTTAGACAGGAACCTCAACAGTTCAATGTTGAGGCCGGCACATGTCAAGCAGCAGCGACAGGGCACCAAGGATGTCCATGTAGAAGAAGAATGAACCTGGCAAGGAAGCTCGGGTATTCTGAAGGGTTCACAGCGAGGTCTATGTACAGGATTGTAATGTGTACGACCTCCGCCAAAAACTGGGCTGCTGCTAGTGGGTCTGGATCCGGGCTTACGGTTAGGGACTACGTTTGGGTGGTAGGGTCGCTGTTGGGGGGTCCCAAAACACCCCAAACCCTAAACCCTAAACCCTTGAATCATTTTGCATGCATTTGGCGCACTCTCTTGCATTCTGCCATCCCCTCAAAAGATTACCCCTGAACCCCAATTCTGAGACCACCCATTCGCGGTTATAGTACTTATAGAAACCCTTACCCCTAAACCCTAAACCCTAAACCCTAAACCCTAAACCCTAAACCCTAAACCCTAAACCGAGCCTTACAGATCCCTTTTCAGGGACCCTAAGAGGGGACCCAAAGTCCATTCGCGGTTCATGGTGTCAGGGCAGGCGCCGGAAAGCAACCCAGGGATCGATTTAGGGTTTAGGGTTTAGGGTTTAGGGTTTAGGGTTTAGGGTTTAGGGTTTAGGGTTTAGGGTTTAGATTAACCTGAAGAACTCTTTCAGAAAATAGGTATTCCAGGAATAAGATTTTCCGTCCCTACGCCCAAAATCCTCAAGCCCTGGGTCCCCCTCCGGACTCCGGACATCTCAAGACGAGCGAGCATGGCCAATGTAGATGTTGTACCTTCAGCTGCCGCCGTGTGAGCTCACTTGGGGTGTCTGTAGATTCAGGCCTCCCATCTGAACCCGGGGCTCTGTATGATATGTATGATATGTCTGTCCAGGGCTTGCGTAACAAGAACACCTTATCTGAGAAATTCCCATGTGGCTCAACAGCCTACCTCGGGTACATAGTCTTTGGTCTGGGGTTCTCGGAGAAGCACAAGCGCATGCAGCCTGAATATTCTTGCCATCAAAAACCTATAGCACCAACCCCGTAACCCCGCAACCCTGAAGCTACTGTAGTACGATACTTACTACTGTACTGCCATTCCTCGTGCGACCTGTGCTGGAGTCACCCTCTTGCAATTGGCAAGTTTCATGGTTCATGTAACAGCACCAGTATAGTAATGGTAGTAGTCGTCGCCGTCGTCGTCCTCGTAACTAGTGGCAGCAGCAGCAGCAACAGGCGCAGCAGCAGTCGCAGCAGCAGAAGCGGAAGCGCCGGCAGCAGCAGCAACGGAAGCAGCAGCACGTGGTCTTAACTCGTCGTCGTCGTCGTCACAGATGAACGGTAATGGCTGGAAGCCTAAATGTCCAGAAAGTCTCTGGGTGTGCAGAAACCATATAACCTGACATCCACATGTCGTGGTCGGAGATCCTAATGGTAAGGGCCTCAACAAGTTGAAAGTTGTTCCGGTACAAACAACCCTAAGTATATACATACATATATATATATATATGTATAGTATACCAACCTCTGCTTGCAAGGAAATCCCGGAAATATACTAGATTGTTTCTTATACAGGAACCCCATAGACAGCATTACTACAATCCTCTGCCCCGAAATCCTTCGGACTCGGCGATGAGGATCAGAGCTTAACGTGGGTTTCGGGTTTCGGGTTCAGGGATTCGGGTTTAGGGTTTCGGGCTTCGGGTTTGGAGTTTAGGGTTTCGGGTTTAGGGCAATTGGAATAGAGTTTTGCGCCCACGGTTTTCACGATTTTTGTAGTCTCAATATGCATACGGACCAGCATGAAATATTATTCCTAAACATTCCGAACCCTACTCCTACTTCAGGGTACTACAACCGCAACCCTCAAGCCTTGTACCCGAAAACCCCGAACCCCGTAAAACCTCTAGACACTGCTGTTGATGATATAAACCCTGCATTACCCACAATAAGGAATATACCATAATTCCCATAGTTTAAGGTCCTTGAGGTAATGCAGGAAATAGATGATCAACCGTAGAACTCGCAACCCTGAGCGCCTCGGGTTTAGGCTTTAGGGTCGCAGCATGCATCCCTGTAACCCGCCGCCCAGAAACTCTCCTTAGTCGTCTCCCTCATGTGAGCTGGACGGTGCCTACCCAGAAACTCTAACCGTACTGGATGAAACGCGAAATACACAGAACTAGTGCTTTACGGGTTAGGAAGTAGGGTTTTGGGGTCTAGGGTATTCACTCTTTCTAACGATGGTCGAGGTCATCACTGAAGGACCCTTAATTACTGGAAGAATGTGGACCCCGAAAGCTCTAAACTCGAAATCCAAAACCCTGAACCGTAGACCCCTGAATCCCAAACCCTAAAACCCTAGACACTAAAACTTTCCAACCTTAGACACTTCTCCGGCAACTCTGCTAGCGTCTCAGGCAGCGGCGTGGCGACACACTGGACCACGAACTCGAAGCAAAAAGCGAGGAAGATGATCTGCATGGATCTTATATCTAGGGGCGTAGGAGCTCGTTCAACGTGTCTCTATGATAAGTGCCTCAGGACATCAGTGTCCGCGTTGTGGTGCCTTGTCCAAAACCAAAACCCGAAACCCTGAGTACCGAGTTGTTGTGTCCTTTTTCACCTGAAGGGCAAGTGTACCTGCTCGGACCAGTCATGAATAATATCGGTGCGACTACTACTACTGCTGCTGCTACTACTACTACTACTACTACTACTACTACAAGTATTACAAGGACTATACGATAATCAAATTACGAATATTACCACCAAAACTACGGCTATTATTTGCATTATTATCGTCTGGATGACGGGTTCCCGACATGACAGAAGATGATGCAGAGAACGTATATCGGCAAGAGATGGCAATCCTAAGCCAACATCGCCTGCCGGAAGATGTCCCGTTCCGTGCACGCACACCCGAACCCTCAACCCTAAAACCTCATCCCTAAACCCTGAAACCCTAAAACACAAAGAGGGGCTTACAGGGTTTAGGGCACATCCACCAGAGAGTCAGGCCCTGGTTAAAAGCCTCTCGCCTAGAGGGAGGTTAGTCAGAGGTTGCAAACCCTACAAGACATGCGTTGTCTTAGCCTTGAAAGCTCAGGATTTGCTGTTCAGGGCTTGGGATTTGGAGTATGGGTTGCTGGGTGTTTGTTAAGGGGTTTAGTTTAAGTTACCATACTAGAGATCTATAGCAACTGATATAGTTTCTTGATTATGGTAACTTGAGTTGAATTAATCCCTCAACAAGAACCCTAAACCCTAAACCCTAAACCGTGCGGCATGTCAAGTCCGAGGGTCGAAGGTTTAGTGTTCGGCTTCTGGGGCGTATAGGCTGAGATTTGATGCTGCAGCATTGAGGACTTGGTTTTCTGGGCCTGAAGAATGTCCAATACTAGGGTTACTTCTATAGTCTAAAGTGCCCCCCCCCCCCCGCCCTACTTTGTTTTCTATTAAATTATAAGGCCCATGTGTCAGGATTTCGGTCTTCTGGTGCTTTGAGGTTTCGGGTTCAGGATTGATGGGGTGAAGAATCTATCGTTTCAAGCTGAAGTGTCCCTTATCAACTTACTACACTTATGGGAGCTTCGTACGTGCATGCATGCAGGCATAACGGAGGTGGAGACAGCCTTCAAGAATCTCTTCCAGAGGGCAATGGCAGCCTGCAAACCTACATCACGTACACGCATGCGCTGCATGCATGCATACTGCATACATACAACACCCACACATGCATGTCTATTCATGAGTACCCTAAACCCTAGACCCCGTCCTGAAAGCTTTGCGCGAACATTGGTAGGCAACCAGATACTTGCCCACATCATTTCCTCCAAGTGGTGCTTCTCTGCCAGATCTTCTGGCCTTAATCTCCAAGGTGCCATACCTGCCATCTGCTTCTCTCGGTATGGATCAAAACTGCGTCCTTGCCAGTAGCTCTCCACGTCGCCAGCAGGGGACCCAACGAAGGACCCTGCCACTGCTGCTGCGCAACCGGTCCTCCCAGCACGCTTGGCAGAGCACTTTGGACCATGCCACGACAAGTCAGTGCTCCTCTAGGGCCGCAAAAAGGTCCATGGCGGCACCCTGCTCCGCGGCGCCGCAAGGTTGGAACAATTTGGCTCTTTGCTCCGTTGGATGCCAGACCAGCCCGCCAAGCACATTACTATCACCATCATACTTTCACCAAAAGCTCTAAGCCGAAGCAGAATTGCTTACCCTCACCAAAACCCCAACACAACATTCTGCCTGAATGGCTATCTTGAACTACCAGCCAGAACCTAACTTTCTATCTAGAGTTCAACGAGCATACATGTATCGTAGACAGCTAGGTGACTATGACGTACGCCCGAAATCCATTTAACATTTGATGTGGGCAGCTCTCTAATTTACGGCCTCTCTTTAAATCCCAACATAATACCGCATTCTTGTCAAACGGACCCTAAAAGGGAACCTAGAGTCGAGAATTACGCATTTGAGCTCCGTAGTTATGACAAGCGCACCGTCAGAACGACGTCCAAGTCCACGTTGGTGTGCCTGCACAATAATGCCAGTGGGTTCAGGACTGCTGGGTGTTTAGGGTTTAGGGGTTTAGGGTTCAGAGGTTCAGGGGTTTAGGGTTTAGAGCCCACCAGCCGCATCTGCAAAAGAAGTCAAGTTCCTGTTTGCAGCCCATGAACACTGCCCTCAATCACTACCCCAGTGTAGGAGCAATCACTCAACGGCTAGAAGGCTGCCTTCCAACTAAACAGCAATTACCGTCGGCAAGACCCAGGACCCATGCACAATCTGCACCATCAATGTCTCAACCCCAAACCCCCCCTAAACCCTAAACCCTAAACCTTAAACCGTAAACCCTAAACCCTAAACCTTAAACCGTAAACCCGAAACCCTAAACCCGAAACCCTAAACCCTAAACCCCAAACCTTAAACCCCAAACCCCAAACATCCCCAAACCCCCACTGCCAGACCTGATCAAGGCAAACTGTGATGAGGCCGTGAAGCTGAGCATGCTCGACGACAGCACAACAGAAACCAAGAAGTTGGCTTAGGGTTTAGTGTTTAGGGTTTAGGGTTTAGGTTTTAGGGTTTTCAGTTTAGGGTTTAGGGTTTTCGGTTTAGGGTTTAGGGTTTAGGGTTTTGATTCGGGCCAAGTTCTTACACCTCCTCCACTCAACCCTAAACCCTATATGAACCTCCTCCAAAAAACAAACGACATAACCCAAAATACTAATTGCAAATTTTTGTTGGTTTTGTATTGTCGATCATGTTTTTGCTTGTGGCGGGAAGCTACACAGGTGCCTCAGCCTTCTAGCGAAGTGAATGAAGGTGCCACCCTTCCGACGGTTCTGACAAGTCGCAAAAGCGTTTGAGTTTGTTTGTCTTCTTAGCGCTTAAGGGCATCGGGCATAGTGTTTGCGCTTTTTTTGGAGTAGGGTTGGAGGTTTAGGGCTTAGGGCTTAAGGGCATCGTGTATAGGGTTTGAGTTTTTTCGTCTTAGGGTTGGGGGTTTGGGGCTTGGGGCTTAAGGGCATCGGGTGTAGGGCTTGAGCCTTTTTGTCTTAGGGTTGAGGGTTTAGGGCTTAGGCTTCAGGGCATCGGGCATAGGGTTTGAGTCTTTTTGTCTTAGGGTTGGGGGGTTTAGAGCTTAGGGCTTGGGGTATAGGGTTTGCGTCTTTCGTCTTAGGGTTGAGGGTTTGAGGCTCAGGGTTTAAGGGCATAGAGTATAGGGTTTAGGGTTTAGGGTTTGGGATTTAGGGTTTAGGGTTTAGGGGTTAGGGGTTCGGGCTTAGGGGGTTTGATAATTTCGGTGCGGCTTAGGGTTGAGGGCTTTACTGGGTTCTTGTTAAGGGATTTAATTTAAGTTACCATAATAAGGAAACCATATTATTTACTATAGATCCCTAAACCCTAAACCCTAAACCCTAAACCCTAAACCCTGAACCCTAAACCCTTAAGGCTTAACGTTGAGGGTTTTTAGGGTTGAGGATTTCGGGCCGCGCCTGTCTGCGAGAACCCAGATGTCGGGCAAGAAAAGCCTCGGTCTTTGACCCCTAAACCCTAAACCCTAAACCCTAAACCCTAAACCCTAAACCCTAAACCCTGAACCCTAAACCACCTTAAGCCCTAAACCCTAAAACCTGAGCCCTAAACTTTTAAACCCTAAACCCTGAACCCCTAAACCCTAACCCTAAAATCTGAACCCTAAACTTGTAAACCCTAAACCCTGAACCCTAAACTGTTAAACCCCAAACCCTAAAACCCTGAACCCTAAACCCTAAACCCTAAACCCCAAAAACTAAACCCTGAACCCTCAACCCTTGAACCCTACAACCTTAAACCCTAAAACCTTAACCCTAAAAACGCAAACCCTAAAACCGCAAACCCTAAAACCGCAAACCCTAAAACCTGAACCCTGAACTTTTAAACCCTAAACCCCAAACCCTAAACCCTTAAACCCTAAACCCCAAACCCTTAAACCCTAAACCCCAAACACTAAACCATAATTCGGAACTGTAGGGCTCCTCATAATACGGCGACACCGTACTCAGTAGAAGGGCATCCTTCAAAGACTACGTGGCAAGTAAAAGTAGGGCTTTGGGGTTTGGGGTGTAGGGTTCAGGGTTTAGGGTTCAGGGTTTAGGGTTTAGGGTTCAGTGGTTTGGGGTTTAGGGGTTTAGGGTGATTACTCGTTTATGTATAGTCTGCAACCCTCAGGAATAGTATTGGCAATTCTTCTGGCCCATATACTAATGTGGTTGATGATATAGACCCTGCATTACCCATGGCAAATAAGGAATAGACCATCATGCCCATAGTTTAGGGTCCTTAGGGTCATGCAGGATTTCTATCATCAACTGTATGGGGTACCCGAATTCTCAGACCAAGAGACCCTTTGCATGGAGCTAGCAATACCTGCTTCGTAGGGACCCCTAGATGTAGAATTTAGCTTCGAATACGACCTCACAGAGAAAATAGGTCATGGCAGCGTAAGGTAAAACCCTAAACCCTAAATGAACCCTAAGCCCCTAAACCCTAAATAAACCCTAAACCCCTAAATTAAAACCTAAACCCTAAATAAACCCTAAACCCCTACTTCCCAAATAAACCCTAAAAATTACTTTGTTTGGCAAGGTAAGGTAAGGTAAGGTAAGGGCTTCTACACCCTCAGCCCAAAAAACCCGGTGTCGGGAGCCAAAAGGCTCGAGGGACCGGCCTTCCTCCATCAAAATCATGGTAGAGTGCTCAGGGCTTCGGGCTTTTGAGGGATTTTGATGGCTTCTTGGGCCATTTTAGGGCTTTTTAGGGCTTTTTCGGGTTTTGGGGTTTAGGGTTCCGGGTTTAGGGGTTTAGGGGTTTAGGGTTTAGGGTTCAGGGAGGGTATAGTATAGCCTTTCGGGCTTCACGCAAACCTCACATCGACGAAACTCATCTGCAGCCCTTCATCACCCTGAACCCTACTGCAGGAAGATGTAATTGATGCTTTAAGGTTTAGGGTTTAGGGTTTAGGGTTTAGGGTTTAGGGTTTAGGGTTTAGGGTTCGCCTAGATCTATACATCGGCTTGTCTGCAGCTGGCTCGCACGGCTCGCTATAACCATGTAAGGCCCTGCGGCTATGCTGAAACACAGCCCGGGTGCGCGAGCAGCAGCGCCACAAACCTCGGCTGGTTTTCTTAAGCCCTAAACCATGAACCCTAAACTCTAAACCCTACACCCTAAACCCTAAACCCTAAACCCTAAACTCTAAACCCTAAGCTAAACCCAAATACTCTAAACCCTAAACCCTAAACTCTAAACCCTACACCCTAAACCCTAAACCCTAAACTCTTAAGGGTTTAGGGTTTAGGGGCCTTGATAAATAGAATAGGGTTTTGGAGCCCACTTTACCATAGGTTTAATAAGGAACCCCCAAATTGATGTCCCTACATTAACCACAGCCATCGTCTTCATCTACACTCTTCCTCGCCCAAAGGATAGCTCCCCTCAAAGTGAATGCACCCAACGTTAATGGAGTTCAGCGACGACCCCATGTCAAAGCAGCCTGGTAGACTCTAGACCGCCACTAGCATGAAGAAAAATGGTGTGTAGCTTTTTTCAATGTTGTTACTACACCGAAGAGGCCTGGTTCAGTTGAAAAACTCGCGAATTCAAAGCCAGCTACCAAAACCCCTAAACCCGAAACCCTAAACCCTAAAGCCAACTCAAATACGTGAAAAACTCGAAAAGCCAGCTAGCACAAACCCAAAAACCCGAAACCCTGAACTCTAAACAAAAACTGAAACACGAAAACCCGAAAACCCAACCCGGATGTGTTTAAGGTCTTTTTGTTGAGCTCCTTTTTACAGCCTGCATCCGGTACCGTTAACGTGTTTAGGGTTTAGGGATCAGGGTTTAGGGGTATCGTAAACCCTACCCTGAACCCTAAACCCTAAACCCTAAATCCTAAACCCTAAACCCTAAATCCATCAAGAGGCATGATGGCCAGGAAGTATCTGCTCCTGTTGACGGCCCGGCCTGAGAACGCACGAAGGCGGATTCGGATTCAGGGTTTGCGGTTTGGGGTTTGTAGAGTTCAGGGTTGTGGGATTCGGATTTAAAACGTATACCCTAAACCCTAAACTTTAACTCTAAACCCTTATACCCTAAACTCTAAACCCTAAAACCTAAACCCTAAAACCTAAACCCTAAACCTTAAACCCTAAACTCTTAACCCTAAACTCCAAACCCTAAACCCTAAACTCTAAACCCGGCCCTGAAAGCTGGAAAGCTCGGGCGGTTTCTGTTGCTTCGGTCGTCGGCTGCCCGAATCCTTTTTGCGGGGACTTTGGGTTTGGGGTTTCGGGCTTCGGGTTTCATGTTTTTTGGGTTAAAGCTTGGGCTTGGGGTTTAGGGTTTAATGTTTTTAGGGTTCAAGGTTGGGTTTGGGGGTTAGGGTTTAATGTTTTTAGGGTTTAGGGGCGTAGGGTTTTCAAACCGATCCCCCAAGAATCGGTTCTCGAGGTGTACATCCTGCGACAGGGGGAATCGGGTTGAAGGTTAGTTTTGGGGCCGAGGATTCTCAGGTGTCTGTACAGGGCTGCATAGCTTAGGAGTATCATGAGCCAAAGCCCTGAACCCCCAACTTCATAAACCTATACTTGGAGGCCCAGGGGACT
>CAJNDV010037457.1:0-10228 GCA_905221635.1 Symbiodinium sp. CCMP2456 | reverse complement strand
TCGGCGATTGCCCTAAACCCTTAAACCCTAAACCCTAAACCCTAAACCCTAAACCCCAAACCCCTAACCCTAAACCCTAAACCCTAAACCCCACACCCTAAACCCTAAACCCTAAACCCTAAACCCTCATTTGAGGCTCCGGGTCGTAGGGTTCGACAGCTGGGCTTCACGGTTTACGGCCTGGAGCCTCAAGGCTTTACTACCAGCCCTCCTGGGTTTTAGGGGGGCTTGCGGGGCTTAGGGTTTAGGGTTTAGGGTTTTGGGATTTGGGGGCTTAGGGTTTAGGGCTTAGGGTTTATTGTTTTTGGTGGCTTAGGGTTTAGGGTTTAGGGCTTAGGGTCCCCATAGCCTTTTAAGATGTAGGGGTGTAAAGTGGAAACGGGGTCGTGGTGACAACGGTTGCAGGTGAACCCCGGTTCATCCAAAGCACCAAAACCCCAGAACCCTAAACCCAGAACCCAAGCCACAGCCCTAAACCCTAAACCCTAAACCCTAAACCCTAAACCCTAACCGGCAAACTGCTTCGGGGTTGTATGAACTTCGGGTTTCCAGAAGGAGAAGCGCCTTCAACCAGCCCCCAAGGATCAGGGATCCTTCTTTTGAAATGAAGACGCGAAGCCCGCAAACCTCAACCCCAAAGCCCTAAAAGGCCCTGAAAGGGACATCCTCTCCACAGTGTGTGGAAAGCCCTAAAAGCTTAATTGATCATCTCGGACAGTCCTAAACGCGTCAGTAGGTGCCTCCTTTTCGGCTGATCCTTCATGTCGGCGTATGGGGCTCATTAGGGTTTAGGGTTTAGGGCTTATAAAAGGGAGTCTGAATTATTCGACCCTCTGGGGGTAGGATGCCCCTGAAACGGACCCGCAAGGCCAGCATGACGCTTCCGCTCAGGCGAAGCACCTACCAAAGTGCTTGGACCTTCTGTTTGCCTTTAACCCCCTTGCCACCACGTGCCCCTGTAGACGAGATCCTGTTGCGTGCCTGTCGATCATGGAACCAGCGCGCAATCCTGTGGCGTTTGCGGGTGATTCTATTGCAGATCGATTCTGGGTGTTGCCAAGGCCATCAACAATACCCTAAACCCTAAACCCTAAACCCTATGCTCGAGCAGTGCCGAGATGGGCATGACGGACCCCAAGCGCCGGCTGAAAGAGGCCGGGCATGAGAAGGCCAGTCAAAGGGTTTAGGGTTTAGGGTTTAGGGTTTAAGTGGTCTCCACCGGTGCACGCATTGTCCAACACAGCCGGGGCCACGGCTAGGGCTGCTTTGTGTAGTAGCGAGGCCTGGTGGAAATCTGGGTAAATGTTTCAGGACATCTAAGTTGAATGGTGTTCCAATGAGTAGTGTGAACACCCCCAAAGACCTTACGTAGTATGCGTTTC
This sequence comes from Symbiodinium sp. CCMP2456, assembly GCA_905221635.1. NCBI lineage: Eukaryota > Dinophyceae > Suessiales > Symbiodiniaceae > Symbiodinium > Symbiodinium sp. CCMP2456. The sequence continues at coordinate 8,846 of CAJNDV010037457.1, read as the reverse complement.
AGCCTGACAGCCCTCATTGTTGGCAAAAAGTCCCGTAAGGTTTGGGGGACTTCAACGCCAGCAACGAGCGACAAAGCCTCAGCTGATGATTGCTTCCGTCAAAGGTAAGACAAGGGCCTTGATGTATGAGGGCTTGAATAGTTAGAACAGAGCCCCTTTAAAGGGGATCCTTAGAGCGTTCCACACAAGCTCTATAGGGGTTAGGGCCCTGAATTTCTGGCATAGGGCTCGTTTAGTCGGATCTTAAGTACAAGGGTTCTATCCAGGTTCTATAGGGGTTTCCCTGTTCCTTGTATAAGTGCCTTAGTAATTTAGGCGCGGTCTCCTTTGAAGGGATCTTGCCAGACAAGGGTTCTATAGAGGTTCTCTTTCGTAGTACGGGATTGAGCTAGCATTAAATAAACTTTTGTCCTTAATCCTAGCACTTGTTTAGACACAAGCCTATAAATCTTCTGCTACCGCTTCCAATGATGCACCAAGGGCCACTGCTAGTTAAACCGCGTGCAATTTAACAGTGGAGACCCCAACACTTTGCAGCAGCTTCCAACTCCCCTAACCCTAAACCCCGAAGCACTTGAAGCTCTGAACTCTAACTCCTAAGCACTTTAATCCCTAAACCTCGACAACCCGTATTCCACTTTAGGGACACGAAACTTAAGAGCACGTAGACGCGATTTGCAACACAGCCGCGGCAGAAAGCCCCGAGAAGAAGATCCTAGGCATCCGCAGACCAAACTACGACGACGATTCCTGGACCCTAAACCCCCTGAAGTACACGGTTTAGGGCTTTAGGGTTCACACTAGCATCTAGAAAAATAACTCCTTTCAGGGTTACTTTAAGGGTTCTAAAAGGGGCCAAGGGCATAGGGCTTCAACAATTGTCAATACGGTTGCTGAGCATTACATAATATAGGGTCAAGGAATGGTATCAGTAATTCAGTACGTACATCTCAGATCCTTAGCCGGAAGAGCAGTGTTGTTGACAGACCGTGCAAAGCATTGAAAAACTCGGACCTCCGATCTTTGTAGATTCCGGCCGGCCATCCTCTGTACACAACCTAAGGGTTTAGGGTTTAGGATTTAGGGTTTAAATTTAGGGTTTAGGGTTTAGGGTTTTGGTGACCTCACCTGGCATCGCGAATATGAAAAGCCTGAGTGAGATACCCCAGACTCATAAACTCCTATGACAACCTCATAGCCCAATGTCGTTTCTTGCAACTTTTGGTTCCTTCTTCTGCCGACACGAAACCCCACTACGCGATACCCAGCCTTTGTAGTTTTTGAGGATGGGAGTGCTTCCTCGAAAACGGCTTGAAGGCACCGCTTCTGCCAAGGGTTTTGGGGTTTAGGGTTTAGGGCTTAGGGTTTAGGGTTTAGGGCCAAGGGGGTTTGAGGTGAAGTTCAGGTGTTGCAGGGTCGCCGAAGTTTCGTGGCTCGAGGATTCTTTTCCGGCCGACGGACCAGTGTTTCGGATGTTCCATGGGCTACCGTGTTATCGGAAGTGAAGGACTTTGGAGCGCGTGGGTGTTGGGCTCCAGTCTTTGGGGTTTGCAAGGTTCAGCTGTAGTGTTGGGCTGCGGTTTTTTAGGAGGCCCGTTTCAGAGAGTCCCATAAGTTACACCCGAAACCCTAAACCCTAAATCGTGCCTACTTTATAACCCTAAACCCTAAACCCTAAGCCCTAAACCCTAAACCCTAAACCCTAAACCAAAGACTTTGACGGGTCACTTGGGCCGTAAGGTCTGACCCGCCGGCTCCTGATCTTTTCCCGTAATAAAGGGGACAGGGACAAAATAGTTACCTATACTATTTTGGACGGGCCTATATTTCATTTATGGTATAATGTACCCTAAATCCCCATTCTAATTAGTAATTCCCCTACATTAAACCTATGAGGAGGGTGATGTGCGAAGCGTACCCTAAACCCTAAACCCTAAACCCTAAACCCTAAACCCTAAAACCCTAAACCCTCCTTGGCATTCACTGCAAGCCATGAGCTGCAAAATTTGCGCCCCTTACTCTGGCGACCCGGGAGTTTGCCTGCAACCCGAGCACCTAAACCCTAAAGCCCTAGGGTTTAGGGTTTAGGGTTTAGGGTTTAGGGTTCTAAAACCCTGAAAACCTAAGCCCTAAACCCCTAAAACCCTTAAACGCTAACCCCTAAAACCCTTAAACCCTAAAACCCTTAAGCTCTTAAACCCTTGAACTCGTAAACCCTTAAACCCTGAACCCCAAAACCCTTAAACCCTAAAGCCCCAAAACCCTAAAGCCCTAAAACCCAAAACCTTAAAACCATCTGAAACCCTAAACCCAATCTGTAGGGGGGATTCGTCGCAATGAGGGATCTTCGGAGGGGCTTGGGGTTCACGACTTGGGGAGTGTCGGGGTGCTACCGAGTGATGTAAGGCTTGAGGATGTAGGGGTTTGTAGGGTTAGGGTTTAATGTCACTCATGCTGGCATCCCCTAATAACTGAGACCGAAACCTCGGAGAGAATATGAATATTGAATAATGCTAAAGATAAGCCAATTGTTAATATTGAAGAATGCTAAAGAGAAGCCACTTGTTTGTAAGGTACCCCGCAGAATCTCTGCTAAGGGCTCATAGTTGACCATTGGTTTGCTTGTTTTTGCTTGTGGGGACCTTTGCGCCAAGCCTCATTTACCTTGTCCTTGAAGCTTTTGTAAGCACACCCTACGGTTTAGGGTTTAGGGTTTAGGGGTTTAGGGCCTAGACCCCAAAGGTTGCCCATGGACCTTCAGGGCCCCGTACATCCATCGCCGTAAGTCTCATTCCCCGTCCTTGAACCTGAACTCCCGTATGAAACCGAAAAAAGAGAGCAGGGACCCTCAGGCACATCTCTGACCCTACTGTAACATGGCCCAAGAAGCGCCCTACAGCATTAACCCTGAGCCCTGACCCATCTCAAAACCCGAAACCCTAAACCCTAAACCCTGAAGCCCTGAAACCCTAAACTCTAAACCCTAAACCCTAAACCGCAAACCCTAAGCCCTCAACTCGCTTCCCTTTGTGAGACCTGCAAGAGAGCACTCTGGCACTCGGATGTGAACAGAAGTTTCAAACCGTAAATTAGCCCTAAACCCTAAACCCTAAATTAGCCCCAAGCCCTAGGCCCTAATCCCTAAACCCTAAACCGTAAATTAGCCCTGAGCCCTAAACCCTAAACCCTAAACCGTAAATTAGCCCTAAACCCTAAACCGTAAATGAACCCTAAACCCCGTTATGAGACCTGGAGACTCGGATGTGACCGGAAGTTTTGAACCGTAAATTCAACCGTAAACCCTAAACCATAAATTAACCCTAAGCCCTACACCCCAAAGAGCACCGGGAGGTGAACATCAAGGCCTCAAACTTCGAGGTCGTGTCTGCCCCCAGCGTTGCGTGGCACTCATTCGCTTCCGGGGGAGCGCTGAAGGTGTTCCTCAAAGCCTACTTTGTAGGGCCCGTGTCAATTCCATAGCAGCGTACAACCTGCAAAAAAAGTAGACTATAGTACCTTAAGATAGGGTTATGGTAACTTAAGGTAGGTTTATATGGTACCTTAAGGCAGGGTTATGGTACCTTCAGGACTTTCCAAACTGATGGGCCTAGGGTTGCTTTAGTAAAGAGTCTGAGGGCTCGGGGTCTTAGGATTTTCTGTTCTTGGGGCTTCGGGTATGTTTAGTTTTGCAACGGTAGGTTCTCCAAATAAAGTAAATATGGGTTTGGGGTTCAGAGTGGTAAATTCTAGCTTTTGAATCCTGCCGAAGTTGAGAACTGTCTTGGGGCGAGGGCACTCAGCAAGCATCAGTTAAGGTACTGTTTCAGCCAGGGTGTGTTGTAGCAGCTGTACCCTATACACCAAACCCTTAGCCCGAAGTCGACGGCCATCCAGAACCATCGATAGCATTCGAGTCTTCCTCAACCCCAAACCAAGACATCCCAGCACACCAAAACAGGCAAGACTGAGAAGCCCAGACGATACATATAAAGACACATGCTTTGGTTTGCAGCATTACCAACACGCTTGCAGGCAGACATGTGTGCTCGGTCTTGCGTACGTACGTACATACATTTTCAGACATACATACAAACGAACATAGATGTGTATGCATGTAAGCATGTGTATGTGTTCCTGTGTACATATATACATGCATATATATATATATGTATATATACCTATATATACATATCTATATATATTTATATACAGAGAGAGAGAGAGCGAGAGAGAGAGCCGGGCTTCTGACCTGCCGGGCATTGGTTTGCTCCTCCCCTGTGCAAAGCAGTCAGACGGACATAGCATCTCTCTTTGTGTCGAACTTAGGTGTAGACACGTATACAGATACATCACCTAAACCCTAGACCCCAAACCCTAAACCCTAAACCCTAAACCCTAAGTGTTTCTGCACATATACAGATACGTCATGACATACAACAAGCTGAAGCGTGTCATGACGAGGCCAAAAGGCCCGCCCCCACAGCGCCAGAGGGCCGAAGGGTGCTCTCCTCAGTGTCGAGATCTCGTTTCGGATCCTTTAAGGGGTTAAGGGTTTAGGGTTTAGGGTTTAGGGTTTAGGGGCTTTACTTGAATGAAATGCCGGCACATCCGCAGGGTTTAGGGTTTAGGGCTCTCGTTTCGAATCCTTCACTTGAATGAAATGCCGGTACATCCGCATAATGTAGGGTTTAGGGTTTAGGGTTCGGATCCTTTACTTGAAAGAAATGCCGGTACATCCGCCTAATGTAGGGGCCTTAATAATTAGAATAGGGGTTGGGGTCTATTGTGCTGTAGTGATAATAAGGAACCACCAAAACCCTATTCTAATTATTCAGGCCCCTACACTACACGAGGAGAGACACGATAATAGCATAAAGCAAGCAAGTGGATCGACAAGTAGATCACGTAATATATATATATATATATATCGTACTAGATACAAATATACGTCATAGAGGTATATACACAAATACAACTGTAACTGGAATCTATATGTATGTATCGAGCATATCTTTCTACACACCCACACCCACACAGACACATACTTACTTATGTATGTATTATGTATATGGATAGCAGTATAGCACCATCGGAGTAGGGCTGAGGTGTCAGGAGAGCACGGCAATTGCGGAGCCTGCTTGAGAAGCGCTGACTTTAAATCGATTTTTCGAGGGCTCTCTTTTGGGATCCACATTCAAGCATGCTGCCATGCGGTTTAGGGCTTGGGGCTATCTACCACGAGAAGCTCCAACCCTAGGTACATGAAAGTAGATAGTCCGTTGATGCGGTATTTGCCCTCAAGCAGGACTGAACCGTGAACGCGATGTTCAAGCCTAAAGCCATACACTGAAACCTTACTACACCCCCAAAGACCTAAAACCCACGCCATATCCACGAGACCCAGCATTCTGGTTTATGGTTTTGCAATCACGAAGACTTTCGAACACCTTTAATCGCCCCTGGACCGTTGCCAGGGCAGCACTGGAAGTAGCAGCAGGAGACTGCTGTCAGAATTCAACCGGCGTAGGGACTGACATTCTGGTCTCCGGTTGTGCATGCCGCATAGTACGGTTTGGAGTTTCAGAGCACAAATCCCTGGAGACGGTACTGAAGACCCTAGACGAAGCATTGCGCGATATCACAGCTTCCTGGGATCCTTGAAAAAGCATTCTTGATTGCTGCGCAAGCCGAAACCTAAATGAGGAAGCCCTAAACCCCAAGCCCAAGCCCCAAAGCCCGAAGCCCAAAGCCCAAAACCACAGATTCACGGCTCCTAAACCCCCTAAACCCCTAAACCCCCTAAACCCCTAAACCCCCTAAACCCCTAAACCCCTAAACCAAACCCCTAAACCTAAACCCTGAACCCCTAAACTCACCGGGAAGGTCCGCGCGCGCGGTCGCGGGAGGGGCCGAGGAAGAGGAAGACAGGCCATGGACCTTGGGGTTGACGGTTTAGGGTTTAGGGTTTTAGGGTTTAAGGTTTGGGGTTTAGGGTTTAGGGTTTAGGGTTTAGGGAGGGTGTACAGGGGAAATTTGGAATAATATAAGGGCCTTAATAATTACCTATTCTATTTTGGGGGTTCCTTATTACAATTATAGTATAATGTACCCCAAACCCTGTTCTAACTATTAAGGGCCCTACATTACTGCTTAGGGTCTTCCCGTCGAGTCGAGTCCCTAAAGTGCTTATAATAAAACATACCCCGAAGCCCCGTTCCGAGGATTATGGCACGTATATGACAGTATCAGCATGTATTCCGGCCTCTAGTATTCCCATATTGTTCCGAAGATTACTTTGCTGTTTAGTATAATTTGCCCTAAGACCCTTCTATAATTGTTAAGGCCCATTCTGTTGATTGGAGATGACAAGTACATTCGATGTTGGAAGGCTGTGCAAATGTTGCTTGATTTGTAGTACCTGTCCCTAAACTAGGGTTTAGAATTTAGGGTTTAGGGTTTTCGTAAACCCTCAACTGGTCGGATCAGTCCCAATCTGCAATAGGATTCCCTCGAAACCTCAGGCCACTGCCTTGGTAGGCTACAGATCTTGATAAGAGGTAGACGAGCTTACGGTAAGTGTCGACAACCTTAAGGACCAAACGACCCTTAAACAAAAAGGGCCCTATACCGTTGCACTACGAAGCCCCGCATGGTAGTTGAACCGTAACTTAAGCCCTTTTTAAAGTTCACTTCGTTCTTGAAGAAGGGGTGACCTCAAACCCTGAAAAAGGAAACCAAAGCCTCGATCCCGAAGCCCAGTCGGAAGAAGTCGTCATCTTCCCTCGTGTCCCTATCTATCCCACAAACCCTAATTCAACTATTAGGGTCTTAGGGTTTTGGGTTTAGGGTTTGAGGGTCCTCCTATTCAGATTCCGAAAGCACCTTTATGGAACCCTCACAGAGCCCTTATGTACATGACACATATAGAGACCCAATAAAGAAGCCTTTGCAGAAGCCTTATCTACAGTAACAACAGACTAAACTCCAAACCCTTAAGCGAAATCCCAAAAAACTGCAAAACACAGAGAGACCTTCAAAGCCCAAACCCTAATCCGTTGTTTCAAAATTCTTGGAGTTTAGGGTTTAGGGTTTAGGAGTTTCTGCCGTCGGTTAGGCTGCAGCCGCTGCGCTCTAGCCTCAGCTGATGGGGATTGCCTTGCATGGCTCGGCTTGGCTGGGAAACCACGACCCGGTGAATCCCTGTTCATATAAGGGCCTTAATAGTTACCTAGATTATTTTGGGGGGTCCTTTTCATAATTATAGTATAATGGGCCGCAAAACCTGATTCTAATTATTAATTATTAGGGGCCCTACACTAGGGTTTAAGGTTTCGGGTTCCCAAACCCCCCGAGCCCTCGCAAGGCCGAAACTAAACCCTTACACCCGGCTGGTAGAGAATGTGAACTGACTTGTGCGTGCACAAAATGGGGGCCGAAACCCTAAGCCCACTCAGAATGCCGGAATCACAGGGCCAGGCCTGGTGAGTCTCGATACCGAAACTCTCTAAACCCTACACCCCTACTTTAAGAACCACTCTTTTGTAGGTTCTTATTATAAACCATAATATGGGATTTATAGGGACCCTACAAAAATGTAGGTTTTGAGTTCTTGAGGTAAACCCTAAACCGTCAAGGCCGGACGAGGAGTCGGATTGAGCCGAGCATTCAACCCACAGCAGCGCGCTGGAAAAGCGATGTTTCGGGTTTGGGGTATAGGGTTTAGGGTTGGTTTTGTAAGCGCATTCTTACCTGAAGGCTCAGGGGGTCTCAGGAATAAGGAGGGTCCCTAAACCCTAAACCCGTAGAGGGTATGTTGTAGGGTTCGTTCCAGCACAGCCTAAAGCGAAGTGTTCCCCTTCTTTTCGGGCTCGGCCTTGTAGTCTGTTGTCTTGGATTGCAGGGCTTTGTGATTGCGCCACCTCTCTCCGATATGCACATGAGATATCGATGCGCATAAACTCGACACGTCATTTGGTTGGCTTTCTTCTGTGTGGCTCGACCTGGTCCTTCGCCTTCGTCTTGGCAGTGTATGGGACATTTTCAGGTGGGTAGTTACCGTTATAGGAGCCTTATAGAAGGTTTATATACCTTGCAGAAGCCCTATATACCCTAAACTCCCCATTTGTAGTTTCCTTTTACGGTGGGCTTGGCAGTCTTGGCCTTAAACCCTAAACCCTAAACCCTAAACCCTAAACCCTAAACCCTAAACCCTAGACCCTAGACCCTAGACCCTAGACCCTAAACCCTAGCCTTGGCCTTAGTTTCGGCCTTGGGGCTTGGCCTTAGCTTTTGCCTTCGGCAGAGGCTCGTGGCCTGGAGATCTGATCTCTCTTTTTGGTTTAGGGTTTAGGGTTTAGGGTTTAGGGTTGTCAATGTGGTCGGCGGTACTACGACATTATAACGAGTGGAGGACGGCTGGATTTCTCAGTTTATATTAAAAAATAAGATTTCCATAATCATCCAATATACAGTTTATATCCTTATTTAATATAGATTAATGGTACGACTCGATATTTGCAATAGAAAAATCAAATATCGAATTATATATTCAATATCTGATAGTATATTTTAGAGCCGATTCTTATCAATCTATAGATATAAATTGATTTTTATTATAATTGTATTTTCAGAAATATCTATTCTATATCTTGTCTGAATAATTCTATTTCTTTAGAAAAATTTTATAATGAAAATTTTATTTAAAATCATTATTTTCTGAAATTAGTTTTTTCTATAGAGAGAAGAATATATATATATATGATTATAAATAGAATAATATTATAGAGTATGTAGTGACTATATATAATATATAAAATAATTTATAATATATATATATATAATAAATA
>CAJNDV010037456.1:0-15242 GCA_905221635.1 Symbiodinium sp. CCMP2456 | reverse complement strand
CCTTAATTGGGGTTATAAGTATAGCACGTGCAAGGTTTGGCATTACCGACGGAGCTACGGGGCCAGATGCTTCCGTACTCGCCTCGGAGACCGGATGCTGCAATCCAGTCCTTGGAGAAGGCTTTGGTTTAGGGTTGGGGATTTAGGGTTTAGGGTTTGGGGTTTAGGGTTTCGGATTTTGGGTTTAGGGTTTGGGGTTTAGGGGTTAGGTTTAGGGTTTAGGGCAAGCGACCTTTGTTTTTGGCATTCCGCGGTGCAGCAGCGTAGCCAAACTGGGCAAACACGGGGTCACTCGGTTCGCATGGTTGTTGCTTGGAGTTCGAGTCGGGTCGTTCCGGTAGCGAGCTCAAAGCCTTAGCACGCCCAAGGTGGAACGACCCAAAGACTGCTTCACTATAGAACGCTCGGAGACATCAGCACCCTTGTCGGGGTTATCCTACTTCTATGCGAAACGATATGACCCCACGGTCCTTCAAGCGGAATGTGTGGATCAGAGTCAGGGTGTTAGGCGGCGGGGGGCAAGGGTAGGTGCAAGTGCAACACAGTGTTCAGAGTTTGGGGGATGAAGCCTGAACCCTGAGGCAGAAACCCAGACGCTGGCCCCTCAACCACAATGGCCAACCCCGCGCTCATTATGAAAGCTAAACCCTAAAACCTCAGGCCAAGAGACGGATCCTAAACCGCGAAACCCCTAAACCCTAAACCTCTACGAAAACCTGTAACACCGATAAACCCTACAGACCCTATGAGGCCTATAAGCCCTATGAACCCTATTAACCCTATATGCCCTAAACCCCTGAAGCCCCCCTTGCCAAGTTTCGAGCTTACGGAAATCTAAAGCCTTAAAGCCTGGGAGGTAAAACCCTCAACTTTCATGCCGGGATCCTTGCCTTGCAATTAAGCTTACTGAAAGCTTTTTAAACTTAAAGTCCAGCAGAGATCTCGCCTTGCAACCAATCCAAAACTCGCAAAATAACGCTACAAACCCCAAATCCCTGCATTCTTGCAATCCTAAACCTACAGATAAAGACCCCTACATAAAACCATAAGTACTACCTAAACTCCCCAATGGCGGTTTCGGAGCCCCCTGTGAAGCCGGGAGGGATGGCGCCTTAGGCATGGCCCTGTCCCCACAAGTGCCGCTCACTCACTCACTCACTCACTCACTCACTCACTCACTCACTCAATAACCCAGCGCATGCACATGCTTCTTTCTGGGTCCGGGTGAGCCCGAAACCTTAAACTCCTAAACCGTAGACCCCTTAACGCTTATAGATCCGTATAAAATTCGGACCTTCAAATCTCGGATTGCAGGCCTACGTCTCCGAAGCCTATCGAGTGCTGAAGCCCGGTGGAGCGCCACCGCCACACTTGTTGCAGGGTCCCAGCATGTAGGGTTTACGGTATTTTAAAGGTCGCGATTTCGGGTTTACTGTACGAACAATGAACTTAATTGCGGAATCTGTTGTAGAGTTCGAGGTCAGTTTGAATAGAAGTGTAAGCTAGTATCTTGTGCAGTACGCGATCATGCGGCACTTGAACACCTATCCCTATAAAGGGACCCCTAAACAGGTACCCTAATTAATTTATTAATTAGATAAATAAATTTAGAGAACTACCCACGTGCATACATCCTAAATCTCAGATCTTAAACCCCAAAACCGCGACCACGCACATATAACCTAATTAAGCCTCAGATCTGAACCCCAAAAACCGTGACCAAAGATGTACACTTCGGAATCCTCCAACACTCTGAGATCAAGGCCCAAACTCCAAAAGACCACAGAAACGGTTTCGGGTTTTGGGATAAGCATGGGCAATTCACCCACAAGAACACTTCCAAAGGCCTTTCCGTGGCTGTTTTCTTGTTGAGGAACTTAATTTGGGTTACCATAATAGGGATCAAGGAAACATAGTTGATTCAGGAGGTTTCCCTATGTTGGTAACATAAGTTCCATAACAAGAACCCTTAAACCCTAAACCCTAAACCCTAAACCTTCACCCCTAAGCCCTAAACCCTAAACCTTAAACCCCTAAACCCAGTACCTGTGCTGACCTCTGACAGCTCTTCCTGGTCGTCTCGCACTCCGGGCCCTCCTGCAGACTGCACCACTTGGTGCAGGCCAGGCCTGCGCGGCTGTTTTTGGGTTTAGAAGTGTAGGGGTTTACTTAAAGGATCATGGGACTTAGTAAGTAGGGTTTAATTAGGGTAACTATGCTTACAACCCCCCATTAAGGGACTTATAACCTTACTTACTAAGTCCCATGATCCTCCAAGTAGGGCTTAGGGGTTTAGGGTTTATTGAAGTTGACCTCGTGGAAGTAGGGGTCGGGAGCTTGGGAGCAGTTGGGAGCTGAGTTGTTAGTTAGAAGAGAGGGTGGATGGAGAGTCTAGGTTTCTAGGGTTCTAGGGTCAGGGGTTTAGGAGGGGTCTAGGTTTTCAGGGTTCTAGGGTTTAGGGTGTAGAGTCTGGAGTCTAGGAGGGGTCTACGTCTTCAGGGTTCCAGGGTTCTAGGGTTCTAGGGTTTAGGGTTGAGGGTCTGGGTTTAGGAGGGGTCCAGGTTTTCAGGGTTCTAGAAGGGTTTGCTAATGCTGTAAGGGGTACTGTGGGGGTTTAGTACAGGGGCTTACTTAAAAGATCATCGGACTTGGTAAGTAGGGTTAGAACTAAGGTCACTATACTTATGACCCCAATCAGGGGACTTATAGCCTTACTTACTACCCATGATCCTCCAAGTAGAGATCATGATTTGGCAGGGTGAGGTGTTACCGGGCTGCGGAGAACAAGCAGGTGTTTTGCGGTTTAGGCTCTGGGGGTGCAGTGTTCATGTCCTAGGTTTCTAAAGTTCTCAGAGGGTAGGGTTTAGGGTTTAGGGTTACGGGTGCCAGAAGGTTTCGGTGCCAGGTTGTAGGGTTGCGGGTGTCTGAGGAAAAGTTTCCGTTTCTGTCCGAACAAAGCAAGAGCACTGGATGAGTGCGAAGAATTCAAGCCATACCCATCCACTCGGTTATTGACACTTCAGTCGAACTTCTCACTTCATCAATTTCGAAAAACGAGGTTCTCCGGTAATTAGACATGAACCCAAATGCGGTTTATTAATAATTTGTGGTTCATATCCCACGTAGGGTTTGTGATATATTTATTCAAAATTTACAGGGCCATACTGTTGAATGATACTTTGGCACTCATGTTATGCCGCCGTTCTTTCTGTACTTTAGGGTCATGAGAGTTCAGAGATAAGAAAGGGTGGTGCCCTTATTATGAAGGGGATGTTGGGGAACCTAGAAACACAAGCCCTGACCCAACCTCAAAAACGAAATCCCTGATCCCTCCAATCCTAGCACCGCTTGCACCCAACGTTAGCAGGACCCGCTGCGAAACTGGCAGATACAGGCAGCGCGTTGTTTTTTGAGGGAGTTCGGATGCCGGGCGTTTTGGCTCCATGATTTCTGGAACCCCAAAGGCATCCTAACGTAGGGGCCTGAATAAGTACCTACACTATTTTGGGGCTCCTTATTATAACTGTAGTATAACGGGCCCCCAAACCCTATTCCAATTATTAAGGTCCCTATATTAAACCATATTCCCTTTTATGATTTTCTGGCCCCAAACCCTCATGCAAGCTTAAGCCTTCGCCTTAAACCCGAAAGCCCTAAAGGCCCTGACACTAGGTTTCAGAGCCAGGCCTTATACATGAAAGCCATCAACACCCTAAACCCTAAACCCTGGTTAAACCCTAAACCCCTAAACCCCTAAACCCTAAACCCTAAACCCTAAACCCTAAACCCTAACCCTACACCCTAAAACCCCTAAACCCAAACCCCAAAGCCCAGCCTTAACCGGCCTTACGGCCATACCCCTTAGGATCCAAGCCCACGTCCAACCTGTGATTGTAAAGAACCTTAAGGACTTTCACGGTTCCGGGGTTTAGGGGTTAGGGGTGTAGGGTTAAGGGGTTTAGGGTTTAGGGTTTAGGGGTTTGGGGTGTGTGGTTTAGGGTTTAGGGGTCTAGGGTTTAGGGGTTTAGGGTTTAGGGGATCTTCCAAGAAAACGAGGGTATGGCTGACCCAGGAGCTTGGCAATACCCGAACCCTAGACACTGAGACAAGGCCCTGAACCCTCTAACTGGGAAGTGAGGGTTCAGTATAGGGACTATCCCACTTGGACAAGGGTTTTGGCAGATTATATATAACCTTCATTATTGTACATTGTTTATGCAGGAATTCTGAGGGACGAACTGTTTTCCTGGGCTTCTCTTCGCTGTTCGTGTTGATGCCATCAGTTCGATGGTACATGAAGAGAAGACAGTGCCTAAGCCAGGGGCAGGGATGTAAGACGTCGCAGAGTTCCACCTCGAGTCGGCGGCAAAGTGCGGTGAGTGAAGGCGAAAGTATCTGTGGAGTCGTAGGGGATGCAGCGTTCGTAGCGGCCGACATGCCGTCCCTTCTCCCACGAGGTAGTAATGGTGTTAGGCATTGTGCCACCTGAACCACTTGTGAAGTTTGTTCAACAATGTGGGTTGCGGTCGAACTTCGGTCAAAGTGATTGCCTTCCTGTTTAATTTGCGGTCGCGAGACTCCCTTACTAGTTCTTGTTGGTACAACATACAATGCAGACTAGACGATTCCAATACGGAACCAGTGAACATAGTACGAAAGAGATGTCATTCTGTACTAGCTCGTCTTCGCAATTATGCTTCATTGCCCTTTGGGTGGTTCTCTAAATTAGGGTCCCTTTTAGGGAGGGTCCTTGTTATATCATAATGCCGTACTATGTTGAGGGCCCAAAAAAGGGACCCTAATTTAGTGGACTACCCATACACAGTCTTGGAACGCCGTGACTCGCAAACAGGGTATGCTGCTCATCATGCATGACCCGACGGGCGATTTCTCTAGAAAAGCCCTTCTTCTGATCGTCAAGAACAGGTTGACTTCACCGAGACTGGTAGTTAGTAAAGTATCACGTAAACCCCAAGCCCCAAACCCCAAACTTGAGACCCTAACCTCCTGTGGGTAGTTTTCTAAATTAGGGTCCCTTTTTTAGGCCCCCAATATAGCACGGCACCCTTATAGAAAGGGTCTCAAAAGGGAAACTAGTTTAGAGAACTACCCACGTGCGCGTTCTGCGAGGGGCATTCGGAAGAGCCTGCAATCGACTTCTGCCATTTCGGAAGCCGCCAGCCCCAAACCTGCAACAGGGTTTAGGGTTTGGGGGTTTAGGGTTTAGGGTTTAGGGCTTAGGGTTTAGGTTTTAGGGTTTAGGGTTTAGGGTTTAGCGGTTTAGCGGTTTAGCGGTTTAGGGCTTAGGGTTTAAGGCACTCACCCCACCGTAAGCCCTAAACAAACTTATCAAGCTCCTAGACAGATGATATCAGACTCAGCAGAAACCTTGAAACCCAAACAGATGATGCACAATTCCGACAAGAACCCTAAACCTTCAGAACATGTTATCAACTCCCACGAAAACTCCAAGCCTAAAGCTAAAACCCCCAAATGCCCTCAACTCCCCAAGCATAACCAGAAGCTCTACTCAAGTCACATCAAATCCCCACGAAAAATCCCTAAATCCCTCAACCCCTAAACCTCTGAACCCCTAAACGCTAAACCCCTAAACCCTAAACCCCTAAACCGTAAAACGCCACGAACAATTCCCCGCAAGCAGGTGGCCCGGCTACCTGTGAAGCCTGCAAGTCAGTGCCTTGAGAGTCCAAGTGCCCAATGCCCAATAGTCGGGGCTCCCTTTAAAGGGGCTTAGGGGTTTGGGTTTATAAACCTTCCCTTTAAAGGAACCCTTAAAGGGTCCTTAAAAGGTTCCCTTTAAGGGAACCCTTAAAGGAATCCTTAACGGAATCCTCAAAAGGAGCAATTAACAGAATCCTTAAAGGACCCCAAAAGGGGGTTAGGGGTTCCTTTAAGGGCTCCCTTCGGGTTTGGGCTTTTGGGGTTTAGGGTGTTGGGCTTGGGTTTTGTTGGGTCTGGGGTTGAGGTTTTTAGGGCTTAGGATTAGGGTTGAAGGCTAGGGTATAGGATTTAGGCCTGTTGGAGGTTTTGATCAGGAGGTAAGGCAGGGGTGTAGAGATTTTTGAGTGTGGTCTTCTGGGTTATGAGTGTTGGCAACTTGGGGTTTCAGGTTAACCAAGGGGTCCAAGTACACAATGTGTGTCTCAGACTCATGACACTCCTAAACCCTAAACTCTAGACCGTGAATTGCGGGTTTTGGGCAGGCAGTTTGTGCTCGAGGGCTCCGGAGAAGTCGATGATGAATCAACTTTTACAGGCAATAGCGAACTCCAAAGACCATCTTCCGGAGAGAAATCCGTGCCATTGTCGATCAGCAGACCACCAATGACACCCAAGACCGAGCGAAGGTCTTGCACCGTGCCGCTATGGCACACTGCAGAAGGTTCGCAGCGCGTGTTCGACGTATCTTGCTACGTGGGGACACTACATTGGCCAGCTGACGAGTCTCCTTCAGCAGCAGATACAGCAGCAAGTCTTATCGCCTGGATGGCTTCGATTCGCAGACGGAACAGGGGACCGAGAAGTTCCGCGAGGCCATCGGGAGGCTCTCCAAGCTCAAGGCCGAATAGTTTAGGGTTTGGAGTTTAGGCTGTTGGGTTTAAAATTTAGGGTTTTGGGCGTTCCTCTCCTGGTATTATTTTCTTTGTGATGACGTTTGGCTTTTCCCTTCTGTTCCACTACCGTTTCGGTTTCCGTTTGTCGAAACCAGAGACGGGAAGCCGACAGGGAGCAAAAACTGAAACAGAATCCAGAATGGAAATTCATGCTGATTTTGCGCAGTATACCATATTATCATAGAATATGATGGTGTACTTAGTATAATAGAGTATGATCGTATACTTAGTATATGAGAGTATACCATCGTGAATTATAGGTTATAGCATTGATTTCTGCACCTTCACCAGGCCCAGCCGCCGAGCTCGAAGAGGGCGCGGGCACGGAGGCAGCGTTTCAGCTGTTGTTGTGTTAGTGGTTTTAACTGTTCAGGAAGATGTGGATTCCTACCGCGCGTGTTTTGGGCGTTATAATTATATGCATAGGCTCCATTATAGTGTCTGTTTGTGATTTATATTTCGGATCCTATAATTATAAGATAATTCTTAAAAGGAACTACTTTGGAGTCCATCGCTATGTTATGAATCCCAGGAGCAGAAGCAGCAGCCTACAAACAGATTCTGCGGCTGGTGAACGCAAGATTCTATGGGGCTTCGGAGCGTAGAGTTGAGAGTCTATAGGTGAACACAAGTATGAGGCAGACTATATGGGCTGCTATTGAGGTTTCTGTAAGGTTACTAGAAGGGATGACTAAGGGTTTAGGGTTTGGGGTTAACGGTTTATAACAGATAAGGGACAAGGGTTGCAAGGTTTCTATACAGGCGTTCCATAAGCTTAAACCAGCCCCCAAATTTGCCTCAGAATGATTCTCACAAGGCCTTCACGAATGCATATAATATAGGGGCCTCAATAATTATCTATATCACTTTGGATGTCAAATCTTTAAGGCCCCCGTAATAATCATCTCATCGTGAAGTGTGCACCAACCCTATAAGTGCTGTCTCCTTGACCCTGGTAGCTTATCAACTCCTAAACCCTAGAACCGCACAGCCGTGTTCCGCATGCTTGCGAATGCAAAATGCCCGGCTATGCGAAATGTCTAGTCAGCATTCGCCTTTACCTGTCCCTCCTGAGGTGCTGTTATAAGAGCCCCTTTTAAGTGTCCGACTACAGGGGTTCCTGCAAGCGTTCTACGTTCAGGCTTGCAAGAAGGGGTCTGCAAAAAGTTTTAAGGCTCCTCTCAAGGGTACTATTCATTGGTGCCAGAGTTGATACTCATATGGGTAGCTCTCTAAACTAGGGTCCCTGTTTAGCCCCCCAATATAGTACGGCACCCTTATAGAAAGGACCCGAAAAGGGGCCCTAGTTCAGAGCACTGCCCATGTATGGCTCCTGAGGGCGAAGGTATGCGAGGTGAAGCAACTGGTGAGCGAAGGGATGCAATCTAGGTTGCCCATAGACCCGATGAGCCCTGTAAGTACCCTAAACCACAAACCCTGAACCCTAAACCCTAAACCCTAAACCCTAAACCCCAAACCCTAAACCCTAAACCCTAAACCCCATCCCAGCAAGATATCCTGTGCTCTCAACAGCAGTCCTGACATGCACAGGCTGGAGCTTCAGACACCCTCCCTAAACCACTCGAAACCCCAATTAACATCCCTAGTCCCACTTAGAAAACCCCAACTCCGACGAAGTCCCAGACCGGAAGCCGCAGCCCCTCCCCACCCCCCCCAAAAAAAAAACAAAATCGACTCCCTCAGCTCTGAATGGC
Source organism: Symbiodinium sp. CCMP2456 (assembly GCA_905221635.1). Taxonomy (NCBI): domain Eukaryota; class Dinophyceae; order Suessiales; family Symbiodiniaceae; genus Symbiodinium; species Symbiodinium sp. CCMP2456. The sequence continues at coordinate 6,892 of CAJNDV010037456.1, read as the reverse complement.
TTGAACCCTGAAGGGTTTAGGGCCCAGAACCCTAACAGGGTTTAGGGTCAAGGACTTCAAACCCGAAAAGGGTTTAGGGTTTAGGACTTCAAACCCCAAACCCTAAAAGGGTTTAGGGTTCCGGGCACTAAACCCTAAAAGGGTTTAGGGCCCAGAAACCTCAAAGGGTTTAGGGTCTAGGGCTTAGGGCCTAGAGCCCGAAACCCTAAACCCCCTTAAACCCTAAAAGCCGACCCTAAAAACCGAACCTCACAGGAAGCGCCGCCCGAAGATGCCAGGCTCAAGATAAGACTTGGGAGCAGTGGAGTGTCGAATGGGATCTCGGGTTTTAGGGTTTGGGGTTCAAGGTTTAGGGCTTTAAGGTTTTAGGGTTTGGGGTTTTGGGGGTATTAGGGTTTAGGGTTTAGGGTTTCAGAGCTTACGACCTGTGAGCAGTACCTGGGAATCTAATTACCTACAGCGTCATAGGTTCTACCTACTAATTAAGGGGTAATGGCTGCTAAACTGTAGGTAAAGAGAGTTACAGGTAGAGTTTCGAATGGAGTCTTGGGTTTAGAGTTTAGGGCTTAGAGTTTAGGGTTACACAGTGTTTAGGTATAGGGCTTTGGGTTTAGGGTTTGAATCTTAGAGATGATATTTTGGTGTGTATAGCTTAGTTTTGAAGGCTTGGGGTTAGAGAGAAATCGAGGAGCGACTAGTGTGTTATTTTCTTGAGGCTCGGAGAAGGAATATGATATGTCACTATCAGGTTTTGCGTGGTCGACGCCGGGATTTGAGGACTCCATAGCACTATATTTTGACTTGCGCGCTTTGTCGATTTGGTTGAAGGGCTGGCTGGGCTAGCCCGAAAGTCTTGATTCCCTGTCCTACAAGAACATGTGGCCCAACGCTTCCCCAGATGCTGCAAAATGAAGGATCCTCAGCAGAAGCCCCATTGTTAAATGGCCGCCCCTGCCTCAGCACTTAGAACCCGAATGAAACCCTAAACCCTAAACCCCATACGTCTGAAGAATTAGTCGTACTGTCCCCGGGAACATATTCCGGGCCCCTAGGACCCAAGACACCACTTCAACAACTCAAGTACTCTTGCCCAGAGAAAGCTGCCCATGGACGACATCCTTCATTACCAGGAGTATCCTAAACGGCAAGAGCTATGTTATTTTCCTAGGCTCCAATGCCCAAAGCTCCCTAAACCCTAAATCCCAAACCCAAAGCCCTCCGCCGTTGCCCGTAGTATGGACCAGTGTTTAGGATAGGAGTCTTGTAAGTTACTGCCTTGGGAGAGGAACCTTTACAGAACCGCTATAGAACCCTCACGGATTCTCTGTGGATCCTTAGGGTTTAGGGTTAAGGCGTTAGAACCTGAACAACCCTAAACCCTAGACCCTAAACCCTAAATAACTCAGCACGAAACCCAAACCCTAGCCAATGCAACGTGCCGAAGTCTTTTGTTGAGAAGCCCCAGGACGATGCGTTGAGGTGACTATCAACGGCAGACATGGCCCTTGATACGGAAAAAGGCACGTTGTCAATTCGCAGACGCGTGCCAGAAGCAGATTCTGCAAGTCCGGCTTCATCGTGTGAAGCCGTAGCCTGTCTGCTTGCGTCTCTCTCACACCACTAGCTTGCAGTAATGTCTGAGTTTAAGGCCCAGTGTACGAGTAGGGCTTCAGGTTTACGGTTCGCAGGGGACCTTGCTTGGGCTACTGCAAAACCTTGGTACCAGCCATGCCTGATCCGGTCGGTAGCTCGAGCGCCCGCCGCCAAGAAGTGGTTTGGCGTCAGGCGATCGCTCAACAAAGCCATGGCTGGCTAACCAGCTCTTTGACCGACTGGTGGGATGTACCACAGCATCTGTGGCTCACACTTCTGGCGCAGTGTTTGAGTCTGCGATGCAAGCAAGATGGTCACTGTCGTTCCAGAGATCTGTGCTTGGCCTCGCAGGTGGAGATGGCCTTAATGGTTAGAACAGGGTTTTGGAGTAGATGATACTATAGTCATCATAAGAAACCACCCAAAGGAATATAGGTAATGATTAAAGCCCCGTTTTGGGGGCCCAGTATACTATATCTATAATAAGGACCCCCCCAAAACGGCGTCTGTTAAGATGTCTCACTTCTTTGAGGTGCTTTACCCTGGTGTGCATTTCCAGCAACTGTACGTCGCCCGTTACAGTGCAGCGCTGGGCACTGAATTGCTGGCCCTAAACCCTAAACCCTAAACCCTAAAACGCTGCGTAAGCAACAAGCCTAAAGCTTGAATCCCGAAAGCCTGAACCGTAGACCCCTGAACCCTAAACATCCCTAAACCGTAAACCAGGGTTTAGGGTTTAGGCCCACAAACGCTGAAACCCTCTCCCACAGCCCTGCGCAGTCGCTGCTTCTGGATCTTCGCATGTACGAAGCCCGGAGGCTGCGCCGAGGAGGACCCTCAGCGTTGAGGCATTGTGATTTACTTGTAGGGTTTTTGCTTGAACCTCAAAAATCCGACCCCTAAACCCTAAACCCTAAACCCTAAACCCCCATGTGGAAATCATATGAAGGAGCCCTGTCAGGGTACCGTAGGTTTCTCAGGGTCCAGGTGGGGTTTAGGTTACAGGGGCTCCAGGTTCAGGGTACAGGTTTTGCGATGTAGGGTGCTTTGGGGTGTCTTGAGATGTTCCGACAAGGATGCTAGGAAGAGTTGATAATGGTACTCCCTGCTTATGGTCTTTCTATACATTTATGATATAGTAACCCTAAACCCTAAACCCTAAACCCAAGTATACTCCAAAACCCTTGTAGCGATTCTAAATCGGTGCACCTGTCACTCTGCTTCTCCTTGCTCGCCCCGACGTTCCGTCGGCTCACTCTAAAACCCTAAAACCTACTTGAAGGATCATGGGACTTGGTAAGTAGGGTTATAATTAGGGTAACCATACTTATAACCCCAATTAGGGGACTTATAACCTTACTTACTAAGTCCCATGATCCTCCAAGTAAACCCTAAACCTCAAATTGTTAAGGCGTTATAGGAGGATCCTAAGGATTATCGGCTTCGGGGTGAGCCAGCCATTGCCGTGTTTCAAGCTCACTTACTGCCTCCCCTGATCTTTATGCTTTGCATGCCCTGAATGCACTTGCCTCTTCATGCGCCTGGCCCGTCCATATAGCTCCATACCAAAAGCAAGTTACAAATCCCCCCCACAAACTCTAAACCTGAATCCTAAACCCTAAACCCTAAGATATACTAGAACCCAGGCACTCCAGAACCGCTTATTGAAATCTGTCCTGCCGGCTTGAGTCAAGGGCTCATTGGAGAAGGCTTAACCACTAAGCTTCATCATGCTACCGGGTTTAGGGTTTAGGGTTTAACTCCTAATTTATTATTTAGGCCCCGATATTACCGGCTTTAACTTTAACGCCTCACAAATCCGAAAGTACACTCGACGGTCCAAAGAGTGCCTTGTTATTGTTAGCTTATCAAATAACCCTTTCAATTCCCTTATCAACCGCTTCAAAGCACCCTCCATGAGGAGCCCTGCACAAAACCGAGCACTCTATACAACCCTTGCACACACCAAGAAGCCCTTGTGAGGCCTTCCAAGACCAAGCTAAATAATAGATACCTATATGATCTTAAAGCTATAAACCGGCAAGTCTTTTCAAACCCTTCGCCCTAAACCCTGAACCGAGAACACTAAACCCAAACCTTAAGCCCTAAACCCCAAGCCATAAACCCTAAACCCTTAAGCCAAACTCTGAAACCCCAAACCCTAATTCAAACCCCCAAGCACTAAACCCCAAACCCCTGGGGTCCCTAAGCCCTAAATCCTAAACTCTGAAACCCTAAACCCAAACCCAAACTCCTAAGCACTCGACCCTAAGAAACCCGGAAGTTGCCGGCTCGATGCCGAGCCCTTGGCGAGGATGCCGGCGATGCCGAGCCTGTCGCTGAGCCGCCGGAAGCCTTAGCCGAGGTACCTTGGGGTGGTTTGAGTTTGCAGGGTGTACGGGGTTTGGGGTTTAGGGCTCTTAGGGCTTATAGGTTTATAGGGTCCAAGTAGTCCTCGTTCAAAAAAGCCCCAAAGTCCTTCACTTAGGAGAACTTGGACACTTAGCTTGAGGGTTGAAGGGGTTTAGGGTTTAGGGTTTATAGGCTTTAGGGAAGGCTTCAGGATGTCTTGTAGGGCTTCAGGGTTTAAGCGTTTAGGGTTTCGGGTTTTCAGGCTTCAGGGTTTTCAGGGTTCAGGGGTGAGGGTTCAGGGGTTCGGGGTTTAGAGACTTTGCGGGTTTCGGTTTAGGGTTTAGGGGTTTAGGGTTTAGGGTTTAGGGGTTTAGGGGTTCAGGGTTTAGGGTTTAGGGTTCGGGGGTTGAAGGTTTCAAGGCCCTACAAGACTTAGTGTGATTTCCTGGTAGGTTATTTAGGATCCAGGTAGGTACTCTAGAATCTCGAAACAAACCCCGAACGATGGGCATGATGGCGTACCGGGTCTTTAATTGGGTTCCTATTTGGGTTTCTTTTTGGGACCCGCGGTTCTTCGTAAGGGGTCCTAGATGATTGTACCGCAGGCCGCAAAACCCGAAACCACAGACCATTCCACTGAAGCTCCATGTACCTATATAGTATACACATACTGGGAGGATCATGGGACTTAGTAAGTGAGGTTATAAGTTATTAGTCCCTTAATTGGGGTTATAAGTATATATAAGTGCAGTTACGTTAACTGTAACCCTATTTACTAAGTCCCATGATCCTGTAAGTACACTTTCAAGTACCTGTATATAGGAAGGCCTACTGTGCATGCTACATACTTTCATTATAAGCCCTTGAGCCCTAAACCCCAAAACCTTAAAATAGCTCCGTAAGGAATCCTTAAAGGGACCCTTGTAGGGCCTAATGGCCCTCCTAAACCCCAAACCCTAAACCCTAAACCCCTAAACCCTAAAGCCTAAAGCCCTAAACCCCTAAACCCTAAACCCCTAAACCCTAAACCCTCAAGAGCCGTATGAACATGAGGCCTTCTCGCTGTGTTTATCTTGAAAGGCCTCCGAAGCGACGCCGCCGCAGACCGCGGAGCATCGCCCCGGGTTCTTGTAGGGGATCGTTAGGGTTTAGGGTTTAAAGGTTTAGAGTTTATAGTTTAGGGTTTAGGGGTTTAGGGTTTAGGGTTCAGGGAGGGTTTGGGGCTATCTAGAATCTAGAACGTCGAGCTATTGAAGAAAGGCTGTACATGAACCCGTAGACGTGCGCGTCTGCACTTTCTGGAGGATCTCCTCGTTGAACCTGAAGCACAGCAAAGACCGGCACCCTTTGTTATTATGAGAAATGTTCGGATGCTGGAGGACAGTGGCATCCTGGTGGGAGGTTCTAGGTTTGTAATTAGATCCTTTAAGCAGTCGTTCTAGAGAAGCTTCCGCAAGGCGAGGGATTGGGGTGAGGGTTCTGGGTGTAGGTCATATTTGAGATCACAAATAAACCCTAGGTCTCTGAGCTTCCTTGAGGTTCTATTGTGGTAATTATAGTGGCTATGTGCAAGGCTTTAGGCTTCTGACAACGAACCCATACAGTCAGGCAGGCTTCCTAAGGGCTTGGGTTTCAAGTCCTTCCCTTTTCAAGCATCCCAAACACGCGACCGTGAGAAGACTTCATCTAAACTCTTGAAGTATATATGTAATTAATAGCGAGGAAAAGCTACTGCTGGTGCTTCCCTATGGGTTTATTTATGTCTTCAACCGAAGTAAAGCCCTAAACCCGCAACCCCAGAACCCCAAAGCGTCTGGTTCGGTCATTGGGAACCTCCGAAGTGCCGGGCTTCCAGAGAAGCGTGCCAAAGCTGCACGTCTCGGGATGGCTGGGTCCCTTTTCGGCAACGGCCTTTGGGATTGCAAGTCTCCTTTGATCATCTGACCATGCGCGAAAGATGATCATGCTTTCCATTCCTTTGCAGTGTACCTACTTACATCTATGTGGGTAGTTTCTCTAAATTAGGGTTGAGAATAGGTCCCCAACATAGTACGGCACGCTTATGGGAAGAAAAGACTAAACGGCACTCAAAAAAGAGGACCCTGAAAGGGACCCTAATCCAGAGAACTACCCGCTGTGCTGGACATGCAAGGGCACGGGTTTGCATGCCGGCGCTTCACCAGTTCGCTTCTTCCCCTAGTCTTCAGCTGCCCGCCTCTTGAGAACACGTCTCGGATTACAGCGTTTTGCCTCAAATTCGCGTCCCACCACCCCGTCCGTGCTTGGCGGCTCATGTTGCGTATCACGCTGCTGTCCGGGGAGGAGCTGACGAGCCTTCCTCTGGCGGAGCTGAGCGACGTGAAGGCCTTGAAGCAGCGACTGCATCAGCAGCACGGCCTGCCACCTCGCTTCCGGCAAAGGCTTCTTCATGATGGCAATCCTTTGGATGATGCCGTCCAGCTGGACACCGCGATGGATCTGCAGGCTGTGATAGTGCCTAGGTAGGCCCTTGGGACAGTTTTCTATTTCCCTTTGTCCCTAAGAGGACCCTTGTTTACGAATCTGTTTCGACGGCTTTAAATTCCCTAACCCTAAGCCCCAAACTCCTAAACCCCTAAACCCCAAACCCCAAACCCCAAACCCTTAACCCCTTAACCCCTAAACCCCTAAACCCTTAAACCCCAAACCCCAAACCCTAAACCCCCAAACCCTAAACCCCCAAACCCTAAACCCTAAAGGGCCCGCCTAGGTGTCGTTTCTCGAGGATCGGCCTGAGGGGCCAGAACTAGGCGAGGCGGCAGCTCTCGGCCGGGTAGACCAGGCCGGGCTGTTTAGGGTTTAGGGGTTTAGGGGTTTAAGGTTTAGGGTTTAGGGTTTAGGGTTTAGGGGTTTAGGTGTTTAGGGTTAAGGGTTTAGGGTTTAGGGGTTTAAGGTTTAGGGTTTAGGG
>CAJNDV010037455.1:484-11119 GCA_905221635.1 Symbiodinium sp. CCMP2456 | reverse complement strand
AAACCCTAAACCCTGAACCCAAAAGGCCCCAAACTCTACACCCGAATCCCTAAACAGCCCTTCACCGTGATTTTAGGGCTTCCGACCTCCCGTGCAAGCCTAGGGCTTCCATCGCCCCTGTGGCTGTTGGCATCCGTGTGGCGCCATCCTCGGCACCCAAAAAGAGCCGCAGATGTAGTACCAGTGTTGTGTAGAGTTTTGGTAGAGTTTCGAGATGGAATCATCGTAGTATCACCGCAGTATCATGATACGAGTATATTATGGCTTTACCGACTTAGTCTTGTTTTGGTGCCGCAGAGGAGGGCGCCCACCATCCCTGGCGATGCTAAGGCCCCTGGCAGCCCTCATGATCCTTTGCGGCCTCGTGGCGGCTTGGAAGCATTTGCCCTCCGCCTCCTTGGAACTGCCACCAATCCTGAGCTAAGCCCTATAAGCCCTGAACCCTAAACCCTTGACCAAAACCGCCCCATACCCCAAACCTTAAACCTCAAAGCCGAGACCCGAATGTCAGTAAGAAAGGGGCTTTCATAATTAGAGGGTATAGTATACGATAATTGAAACATAATAAGGAACCCCCCAAAAAATTGGGGTTTTTGGGGTTTTGGGGTTTAGGGTTTAAGGGTGAGGTTTAGGGACTCTTGACCCTTAAACCCTATAAATCCTAGTCCCAGGTGGCCTTGAGGCATTTCAATGCCTTCCTCAGGCGCGTTTGTGTCTTTTTTGGAGGTACCGAGCTAAACCCTAAACCCCTAAACCCTAAACCCCAAATCCCAAAACCCTAAACCCCTAAACCTTAAACCCTACCGGGATATAGAGAGCTGGCACTCACAAGATTCGTCGCGTCTCTTGAAGTTTGGGATCAGTTTTGGGTCCTTATGTCTAGGGTCCCACCAGTCCTTCAGTTTCTGAAAGTCCCAGGTTAGCATAACAGGAGAAGATGTAAACACAAGGCCGATGCACCGTCTGATCACAGCTGCAGTGCCAGTACTTGTGTTGCAACGATGGGTTATGATTTCATACTGCTGCTCGCGCTGCCACGCCAACAGCACTTAAATGAAGATAGGTGAGCCAACCGAATCGTGCCACGACTTGCGAAGAGTAAACCCGCGTGCAACTCGCCGACTTGTGCCGAAGACTGACAGGACCGAGCCGGCTGGCAAGGCAGTGGTAGACACTACGCATGTGGGAGAGCATATTGCAGCTCAGAGGACTGTAAGCATAGTTGTAAAGGTTAATGAGAAAGACTGACACATACATAGACGGGCCCGGATGGTCCCTACACCATGATGCTCAAACTTGCTCCCCAAACCGTATTCCGGATATTTACTGCGGCTCTTTCACAGAAAGGTGCAGGTACAGGTACATCAACAGAACTGGGCACATGGCGCGAGAGGTGGAGTTTGCTGTGTGCGGGCCTACGGGACAGGAGCTTGGCAGGTTCTTCCTGGATTCCTCGTCTCAGTGTGCGGCTCTGAAGGCGAAGATCGAGGAGAAGGTGGGTCCTCCGCCTGCAACGCAGCAGATCGTCATTGCAGACAGGACGCTTCAAGACCTGGATCCTTTGTTGGAGGATGGTTCGACAGCAGATTCGGTGCATGTGACGCTCTTGCTGCAGTTCTGTGAAGGTGAGTCTGAGCTGGAAGCCCTTTGGAGAGAGCTCCCTGGGGCGGGTGGATTCTTGGAGGAGCTGCAAATCATGGATTCCGACACCAACGTCGTCCTCCCGGAGAGGTTCGTCCACTCTTGCGGTCTCGACCCAGGCTCTGGCTTGGTCCTGCTCATGCGCCAGAGCATGATCGCCCCAGGAAACGGAGCCCGCATTGGAAAGTTTGTTAAGGGTGTTTAGGGTAAAGGTTTAGGGTTTAGGGCCAGAGCATGATAGCCTCAGGAAAAGGAGCCCGTATTGGAAAGTTTGTTAAGGGTGTTTAGGGTCTAGGGTTTAGGGCCAGAGCATGATAGCCCCAGGAAAAGGAGCCCGTATTGGAAAGTTTGTTCCTGCCGCCGAGACCGAGACTACCAGAGACCGAAAAGGCTGCCTGTCCGAAAGCGATGAGGAGGACCTCTTTAAGGGCAAGGGCCTCTTGAAGGGCAAGCTGACACTCAAGCCAAGGAGGCACCCCAACCCTGCGCCGGGATCGCTAATCATCCTGCCTTCCGAGGGCAAAGCTGTGGAGGTGCGGCTGGATGTTGATCACCCGCTGCACTGGCCCGCGGAGATACTGGCAGCTGAAGCGGTGCAGGGCTTTCCGATCCCTTCCTTCGGCGTTGCAGTGGCGCGAGTCTTCATCGGCAGCAAGGTGCACCTGATCTCAATGGAGCTATGCCCGGCAGTGATCAAGTGGCATCGACTGACAGAGCCAAGTACCAGATGTGAAGCTGCATGCTTGGATAGGGACAGTCTGCGTACAATCTTCGTTCAGGCCGGTCCTACAGGGCACGACGTAGTCTTCACACAGCTACGGGGTGACAAGGCTTTGGAACGAGTTGATAAGTTCCCGTTGACCGGAGACCTGCCGGGAAAAACGGTAAGCAGCATTGCGTGGTCCAGCGATTCTTCTTCTCTTCTCCTTACTTTTGTCGGCGAACATGCGATTCGGGTGTACCAGAAAGCTGGATCTGCTTGGCAAGCTGCTATGACACTTGGAGATCCGTCGCGACGAGGTTGCGCAGATGGCGACGCTGATCGGCTTCTCTTTTGGTTTCCGAAATGCGATAACTTTAATGGAGAGTTGACATATTCCCGCCCGCTTATTGCAGGTCCGTCTGGAGCAGTTTTCGTGCACTCTGGTGGAGTTCTGATGCGCTTGTCGGACGACCTGTCCTCTGCGATCAAAGTCACATCAATGAGGGAAGAGCTGTGGATGCTGGACGATGATGACGGGCCGGATGAGTATCCGTACCCGGAGCCTCATAATGTGTTCGGGGTCCATAAAGACATGATGTACAGGTCTTTGCGCCAGACAGACTACAGATGCTGGTTCATCGTTCGCCGGCTGCAATTGTCTCCAGATCTGCGGCAGGGCCGCAGTCGGATCCGAAGCACTGCTCCGGCATCTAGGTTCCCCAGTAGTACCCTTTTGCCCTTTTTCTTTTTAGATTCCCTGAATAAAACCAAATAGTAGGAAGAAGCGTACCCTTATTATTAAGGTGCTACTGGGGAACCTAGGCATTATGGCCCAGCATCAGTGAGAATCGCATTGCGGACGCAGCTTTCGATGCTCAGAACTTTTACAGCGAGAAGGCCTTTCGGCCGGTTCGCTACTACGAGGAAGACCGTGACAAGTGGGATGGAAACCCCCAGTGGCTGGGCGACGGCTGGCTCTGGCAGAAGACTGAAATTCCTGAGGACATGTCTTTATGAGTCTTTATAGTACATCACATTCTATTACACTATATCATGTTACACTCTACTATATGGTATTCTATTATACTGTACTCTCTTATACATTATATCGCACCAAACAAAGAAAAGACTGTGTCTGAGGATGTCCGCGTCACCCATTTTGGCCGGCTTATTCATTTCACTGAGTGGCGGCAGCGACAGCAGTGGCAGGAGCAGATGCTTGTTGGCTTCAAAGGCTATGGGAAAGACACGGGTGGCAAGGGCAGTGACTACCAGGACCCGGCCTACGGGCTCGGGTACAAGACCCGCTTCGAAGCCGAGTGCCGGAAGCTTTCCCCCAGTTCGGTTTAGGGGTCTAGGGTTTAGGTTTAGGGTTTAGGGTTTAGGGAGGATGGCCTGGTTGCGACATATTCCAAAATGGAGAAGAGGCCCTTGGCGCACGGCTCTGGTTCTATGCTCCGGCCGCAGCGCCATGGAAGCGAGGGTTTCTGCCATCTCATGCAGCTGGGCCTTAGCAAGCAGGGTGCTGAGGAGAACCTCAAACTTAAACTTTAAGCCCTAGACCCCATAAGCCCTAAACCCTTAGCCCTAAGCCTTGAAGAGTAAATGCTCGGAGAGCCTCAGCCAAGCGCCTCAACAAACACAGAAGCTCTGAGGCATGAGAAAAGCGTGTCGGCCTTGAAGCACTAGAGTAGTTCTCTAAATTAGGGTTCCTTTCAGGGTCCTTTTTATAAGGGTGCCGTACTACAGTTCATGATTTAAAACCTGCATTACCATGAGAACCCTAAACTATGGGCAATATGATACACTCCTTATTACGAGCAATGCAGGGTTTATATCATCAACCATATTTAGGTGCTTATCCCGACTCCTGATGGGACCCTGACCAGAAAGAAGAGTTGGGGGTTTAGGGTTTAGGAAAGAGTTTCACACATCCGTATAACAAGTCTCTTTCAAACATCCTAATACCGAGCCCTAAAGTCCTAAACACCTCAACACTCTGTACCGTTACACTATGGAAAAGTTGCCTCGGGGTTCTTCTTTACAAGAAGAGCACAACCTCTGAGCGGACATTAACAGCCAAGCCTAAACCCTAAACCCTAACAGCCAAAGAACCTTCCAGGTGGCTAGACGCAGAGTTGACGCATATCGGCCAAAACCTGCTCTACTACCTCGTGGTGCTGGCCTTAGCGCTTGGAGGATCGGGTCTCAGTAGCATTGAGGGTTTTTAGGGGCTTATGGGGTTTATGAGGATCGTGCGGTTTGAAGTGGGGGTTGGGGGTTCAGGGCTTCAGGGTTTAAGGATTTGAAGTTTAAGTTCAAGCTTTTCAAGGGTTTGGGAAAGTTTAGGGATTATAGAGTCGGGTTGAATTCGAGACAGTAAGGCTTTCCGTACATTAATCGGGTCTTTAGCTATACGCAATGCAGACTTTTGTTTCTTTCCTTACCTCCCTCTCTAAGTCTCCGGATCCGTCAAAGAGTCCCCGGTGACGCCGGCACTGCTTTCTGGAGTCTGAGAGATGATAAATGGGTGTATAAGAATGTTGTAGCATGTTAGTTTGAGTTTTAGGGTTAATTGCGAAGAGTTTTGTAGCAGTGTATGGGTCTCGCGTAGTTCTTCTAACTATCGCAACCAGAAGAACAACAAGAATATTCAGACTGTCATATTGGCCGTCTAGAAGGAAAAAAACAGCAGCAGTCACAGAGCTCAATGGGTCCCGTTTAAGTACCCCTCCCATAATCTAGGACATATTCAGGTGGGTAGCTACCGACCGTTATAGGAGCCTTATAGAAGGTCTATATACCTGATAGAAGCCTTATAGAAGCCCTATATACCCTATTCTCCCCACCTGTAGTTTCCTTCAACATAACTATCCTCTAAACTCTAGACCAGAGCACCAAACCCCAAGCCCTAAACCCTAAGCCTACAACCCTGAGCCCTAAACCCCAAAGTCAGACCCAAGGCCCTATGCCCCAAGCCCTCAACTTTACGATGTTAGGTTCTCTGCTTCCAGGTCCAACCCGAGATGTTCTGTTTCCTTCTGTTGATACTAGAGTGGGTTCAGAGTTAAGGTTTCACGGTTTAGGGTTTAGGGATGTTTCGGGTTGGGGTTTAGGGTTTTGGGAGCAGTCGTCCAAGTTTTGTCTTTTTCTGTTTCTGTGATGCTTGCGTGTTGAGCACAAAGTTAGGAGAGAAGTGGGATTCTCAGCAAATTTGGGGTCCTCTAGCGGCAGTACTCTTAATCACATGGTAGCAACAACCGTAGTCAGCATAGAAGCAAGACCCTAGGCGGGCCTTTGGGATATTTTGTGTTTTTTCTCCAAATTTGGGTTTAAGAAGACCCTATTTGCGAACAGTCTTCGAAGGCTTCAAAGAGCCGGCCTTGTACCAAGTGGGCCATCCGAGGGTTTAGGGTTTAGGGGCTAAGGGTTTAGGGTGTTTAGGTTTAGGGTTTAGGGTCCCAGGTCATAAACATCTTCCTGGCATCCCTCCAGCGAAGCGACCTGCACAGGCGGATTGGGAACCAAACCCTGAACCCTGAACGCCACAGGCGGACACCCTTAAACCCAACCCTCAAAGCCCTACACCCCAAATCCTGATCCCTAGCAGTCCTAGAACAACAACAACGACGACGCCACCTCCACAACCATCACCACCACCAACAACAAACAACAACGCCAACAGGAAGTCTAAACAGATGAAGAGCACGAGCAAGAAGAACAACAACCACAGTCGTCACAGCAACAAAGAACATCAGCAACTGCAACGAGAGCGACAGCGACAGTAACAGCAACAGCAGAAGCAACAACAACAGCAGCAGGAGCTTAATTCCTCCTTCATCAGGATTAAGCTTTAGGGTGTTTAGGTTTTAAGCTTTCGTGATCGAGACAGGCTAGAATGAGATGCCAGCACCACCAACAACAACTTGTACAAAGCACCTACAGTTCCGGCGCAAGCACCACCACCACCACCACCACCACCAGCACCGCCGCCGCCGCCACCACCGCCGCCGCCACCACCGCCGCCGCCACCACCACCACCACCACCCCCGCCGCCACCACCACCACCATCACCACCACCACCACCACCACCACCACCACCACCACCACCAGCACCACCACCACCACCACCACCACCACCACCACCACCACCAGCACGGTGCCCCTGCCCTTTCTGGTGGGTATCTCCCAGCTCCTCCCCTGGTCCGGATCCTTCCTCTCTTTCTTCCTCCTCCGCATCGTCGGCTTTAGGGCTGAAGGCTCTCCTCGTCGGGGTCTCTCGGAGGCTCGCTTCCCACTCCGGCTACCACGGATGATGGTGATGACGACGATGATTCTAAGTATAGCAACCATAGTAACTAATAGTAGAAATAATAATCAATCATTCATGGTAAAAGTAATAAGTATAAGAATAAGAATAAAGAATCGTTAATAGTACGTACACGTAATACTAAGAACAATAATAATTCATAGTAAAAGTAATAATAAGAATATGATACTAAGAATACAACCACTACAACAACGTCTGCTACGAGCCACGGCCACGACAGCTACTACTGGCACCACCACCACTACCAAAACCCAGAGCCCGCATTTCCCGAGCCCTCAACCCCTGAGCCCCTGAGCCCGAGACTCTAAGCACACCCACGAAACCTAATGTAGGGGCCTAAAGAATTACAAACACTATTTTGGGGCTTCCTTATTATAGTCATAGTACAATGGGCCCCAAACCCCCATTCTAATGATTAAGGCCGCTATATTACCCTTAGAGACGCCCTTAAAAGGAGCCCTCCTCGAACTGGTAAGGCCCCTAAACCCCTAAACCCCTAAACCCTAAACCCTAAACCCCAAACCCCCCATTATGAAACGGGTGCAACCCCATCAGGGCAAGCTGCAGCCTGTGTCACTGCCTGCTGGGTGCCTTCAGCATCCTTGCGGCCAGTAGGCCTCTCTGCCTGGAGTTCGATATCCTTGGGTCCGTTAGGGGCTTTTAAGGGTTTAGGGTTTAAGGTTTAGGGTTTAGGGTGGGTTTATGGGAATTGGGGTTTGCGGCTTCGGGCCTCGCCCTCCCCCCAACGAAGAACAGTCGAGCGGTTTACTGCTTTCGGTTGAAGCTTCGAGGATCGTGTTCTTGCTGCTGAGGAAGGAAGCCACCCGAAACCCAAAACGTTTTGCCCAAACCTGCCCTAAACTCGAAAACCCAAAGCCCTAAATGCCCTGAACCCGAAACCCTAAGCCCTAAAACGAAGCGCAGGTTCATCCATTTCATGGCAGGGCAGTCCCGGAAAGCGCCTTCCTCAGCCTTCGCTGTGGAGGGCTCTGGGATGTCGGAGTTTGGGTCATCCGGAGAGCCCAATAGGGTTCAGGGTTTTAGGGTTAAGGGTCTAGGGTCTTCGGGTTTAGGGTTTGGGATTTGGCGTTTAGGGTTGAAGTTTGGGGTTTAGCGGTCTATTCCTCTGCACTAAGCAATACATGGTTAGAGATTAGGCAGTGCCGCTCATTGCAGCGTTCAATATCTCTGAATGAGTCTTAATGAAGCGACATATGTCTACATCGCAATGAGAAGATTCAGGAAGCATTTTGGCCCTGTGACTGCCCTACACTGTATAGAGCCCTTCTCAACCCGAACCCGAAATCCCAAGACCCTAAACCCTAAAACCTAGAGAGCCCTTGTGAGACCCGCGCAGCTGTGGCTGTCCAGTCGACCTCGCACCCGCGAACAAAATCCTTCGAACGACCGACTAAACCAACGCTGCTACTACTGCCACTACACTGCTATCATTGTTGTTCTAACCACTACTCCACTGCTACTGCTATTATTACTACTACTGCTACTACTACTACTACTACTACTACTACTACTACTACTACTAGTACTCCTACAACAGCAACAACAACAACAACAACAACAACTACTACTACTACTACTACTACTACTACTACTTATTTGTCCATCATTATTATTACTACCTTTGTTATGATACATGATGATAATTTCTATACTTGCCGCTAGCATCAGCATGGATGGATCCCAGTACCGCGCCAGGCCGCCAAGGTCTGAGTCAGGTCGGCCGAGAGAGAGACCATACGGGTCCAAAGGACCCAATAATCAGGTACTTAGGTTTCGCATAGTCCACGGTTTAGGGTTTGGGGTTTAGGGATTAGGGTTTAGGCACTGAATATCGGGGCCGAAATAGTTACCTATACTGTTTTCGGGGTTCCTTATCATAATTTTTCGGATGCTGGGTCCCCAAACCCCGTTCTGGTTATGAAGGCCCCTACGTTAGGTGTTCGCATAGTAGTTATGTAGGGTACTTTTTGGGAGAGTTTATGATTATTAGGTACTTGGACCCTTTGGGAGAGAGAGAGAGAGAGAGTTCGGCAAGGGGAGCTTCCCCTGGTCCCTAGCCCTGGCGAAAGAAAGAGAGTCCGGGCTGCTCGGACGACCGACGTCTCGGTGCACAGATGTCGATCCCACGGCTGACCGGTTTAGGTTTTATGGTTTTGCATTCAGGGTTTAGTAATTTTTGGACATGATGAGCATGCTAGGATGCAGCACGAAGTGTTCATTTTAATGCTCGCAAGATCCTTGTGTGACAGAATAGCCGGATGGGCATCTGCTGCCAGACTGCCGTGTGAGGAAAAGAGCAGGGAATGCGCAAGCCGAAGTCCATCGCAGCTTTCAGTCCCCCGAACGGAAACCCTAAACCCGAACCCCTAAAACCTAAATAAAAAACACATGGCAGGTCTTAGATGATGCCAGAAAGAACGGTGGCATCTCGGCCGGGCTCCTAGCCATTCAGCAGCTTTCTGGTCATGGGTGATATGTAAGTCGTACATACCCCATGCTATCTAATATCACATATGATGTCTTACGTCTTTTCTTATATACATGGTCACTTCACAAAATCCTGAAACGATACTTGCTGAGCCCGAGGACGCGAATCCCATCTTTGTCGCAGGCGCGAGCTGCTAAACATCAAAGGTTCTCAAAAGAGATCACAGATACAGATTTCTTGTCCCGGGCGAACATGTACTAATCATGTACGCCCCTCAATCATAAACCCTAAACCCTTAACCCCTTTCTCTCTAAGGGCCGGACTTAAGTTTCGGTGTCCCATGATAACTCCTTCTGAGATCGGGGGGTCTATGTTTTTAGGGACAGTATCTTGACTAAACCGATCGGCTGCTGTCCCAAAGCTCTGAGCCTGGGACACTTAACAAGCTTTTGGTGGGAACGTCTCTGGTCCCTGCAACGAGCTACGTAAAGAATGTTTGGCTGACAGCATCTCGTATTTTCGACCTAAAGGGTCAACACGACTGGGCCCATGGTCACCAGTACTGTATCAGTGGCAGTCATTTTTTGTTGGCATCTTGGCACTGTGAGCGCTACTATTGTAAATGCCAGACTTGCTCTCATTTCTGCTTGCGTCGGTATGATGGTCATCATGATGCAACTTAGGTAGTGATGATGATGGTTATGATGATCTGATGACCGTGATGATGACTAACCGTGATGATGACGATGATGATGATGACTTACTTGTGGTGATGATGATGATGGTGATGATGGTGCTGATGATGATGATGATGATGGTGATGATGATGATGATGACGGTGATGATGATGAAGCCCCTGGGCCCAAGTACTCTTCGAAGTTCGGTAGACTATCGGAATGAGCCATGCTGCCTCTCGCAAAACCCGGCGAACCACATCACCGGAACGCACTCCGGCTGATAATACTGATGCTGCTGGGAGTCGTAACGCTGCTGCTGCACCTACAGGTGGATTTCGGCCCGCAGGGCCACCACCCCCACCTGGAGCTATCCCGTACCTCACCGAGGAAGACCGAGCCCTACGAGAGGCTCAAGCACCGGAGTTCTTTTATGACTCCGATCCTCAGGACTCCGACTCCAACAGCTCCTCTTCCAGGCGCGCAGGCAGCCAGGATGGAATCAGCGCAAGCAGCAGTTTCTCGCTGGAGCTCCGGGAAAATGAGCTGGATAGAGCAAGGGCAGAGTGCAGTGCCCTATACCGACAGGAACTGCAGGCTACTCAAGCCAACCGCACCCCAAGAAGCCGCGCCGGCTCCCAAGGATGGTTCCAACGGGCCATCGCCTACCTCTCGTGGAGTGAACTACGAGAAACAATGCAAAGACAGTTTACGGGAGACAGGCTGGTGCAGTGGCAAAACTGGTGCAGGCTCAATGCCAGAGGCCATCGCCGAGCAGGAGAGCCCCGTGCCTCCCGAACTGTGGATGGCCAGCCCTGACTGCAGCGGACAAAGAGTC
>CAJNDV010037452.1:82265-93425 GCA_905221635.1 Symbiodinium sp. CCMP2456 | reverse complement strand
GGCTGCTGCTACTGCTGCTACTACAGCTGCTGCAACTACTACTGCTACTGCTACTGCTACTGCTACTGCTACTGCTACTGCTACTGCTACTGCTACTGCTACTGCTGCTGCTGCTGCTACTGCTCCTGCTCCTGCTGGTCCTGCTCCTGCTACTGCTGCGACTGCTACTGCTACTGCGACTGCCACTGCGCCTGCCGCTGCCGCTGCCACTTCCACTGCTGTTGCTGCTGCTGCTGCTGCTGCTGCTGCTGCTACTGCTGCTGCTACTGCTGCTGCTACTACTACTACTACTATTACTACTACTACTACTCCGACGACCGCGACTACTACGACTACCACGACTACTGCGACCAGTATGGCCACTACGACTACTACGACTACTACGACTGCCGCTCACTGCCAGTGCCACCAGCCACTGGCTACTTGCTACTGGGTACTGGCTACTGCAGCTTCTTCTCCTAGTGCTGCTAATTACTACGACAACAGCTACCACATCTTGTGGTTTTGACCGGCAGTTCGCCTGTACCTCAAACCTTAGGGGGAACCCTTGGCCCGTACCCTAATGCTCGTATACCGACAGGGAACTGGGAACCCCGAAAAGCTCACTCAAACGAAGAAAGACGACGACACGTGATGCGCGTACTTGGAGTCGCCAAAGGTACCTTGCAGCTATAGGTGTGAGGTTAAACGTGCCGCTGCTCAAGAAAATGTGGATCGAGCAGGCACTGCGCCTCGTCCAGTCGGGGGTGGTTTCGAATTGGTGGGGTCTTGGTTGCCCTTCACATTGTCAGGGGTCCTTGTTGGTTTTGGGGCTCACCTTTGGCTTCGGGGTCTCCTTGGGGGTGGTGGTCACGGTGTGGTTCTTCAGGGATATCCTTCTTAAGGTGCCTTGCCAGGTCCCTTTCCCTTCCACTCCTCAGCCTGCTGCTCCGCCTCGGAGGCCCACCGACCTCAGACTGCGTTCCTACTTACATGAGTGAGCCTGATCTTTCATCTGCCATCAATAACCTTGCCGATTCGCTTCACCAACTGTCCTTGGCTATCCGGCCTGACTCCCTTAGTGCCCCTAGTGGTTCTAGTGAGGGTTGGGTTGTAGTTAGTCCCTCTTCCCCTGTTGAGCCTGGGACCCGTGAGGCTCCGGGGCCCGCCGAACCTCATCATTCTCTGCTCACCCCGGGCCAGCTCACTGCCCTCTACAACCGCCTTGAGGATTCTTTTGCTGCTGTGCCTGATCGTTGCCTGCGGCTTTGCAAGGGCCTTACCGGGTCCGGATCTACTCCTGCAGCTCGCGCCCAACGAGCTTGGACTGCTGGACTTTGGGCTCGTTTGGTCTTGGACGACATCGTCCCCACGCCTCGCCCGGCTGCCCGCCTGCCTTCCTCTCTCAGGCCCAGGTTTTACATTGTTCTCAGGTGTGACAAGGTCCAGTGCCCTGCCCTCTTCTCCTCCGGTCGGCTTTTCAAAGAGGCCGTCGGTTCCTTGGAGAACTCCTCTACCCTGTGCCGGGCATTCGCCTCCTTGGCTGAGATTGAGGTCTTCTGCGACGCAGCAGGAATCGCTGTCCCACAGGAAAGATGACCGAGCTATCGAGCCTCGAAGTCCTCTCGGAGGGCTCCCTGCGCTTCATGGCGCTGAGTTGGCCAGACAGCGAAAGGACCGCCCCTGCCCCCGAGGCACTGGTGATACCAGTCATGAAAAGGCACGAGGGGCTTCTGCTTTGCGTGCCTTGCGGCTTTCTGTCTCTTGCGGCTTTGGACACAGGCGAGGCAGCCGATGCTTCGAGCCTGATTGGCCCTTCTCGGCAATTCACTCTTCCCTTTGGGACTTCGGACGAGCAAGGGGTCGAGCAGCCCTTGGACTTGGAGGTTCCGGTGTTGCTGATAGATTTTGGGCTGGACGTGCTCCCTTTGCTGAGGGACTTGGGGGAGGATCTGGTCTCGGAGAACCTCTTCCCCTATCACCTTCACCAGCCCGAAGCCACGCCCCTGTCCGAGGATCTTCTTGTCGCGGCGCGGTCCTGGATTGCACAAGTGGGGGCCGACCGGGCTGCGTTTTACTCTGCTCAGGAAGAGGTGCCCCCGGCCGAGGTTGCTCAGGCAGGCAAGGCACGTCAGGCCAAGAAGGCGGCAGCCCCTCGCAAGAAGGTCACTACTGCCGATCTAGCCCAGCAGATGGGTGCCCTTACTGCTTTGCTCCCTCAGCTTACGGAACAGCTGACTGCCATGAAGGAACGCCAAGAAGTGCTGGAGAAACGCGTGGGGGCTCCGGGTCCTGCACAGAGCCCTCCGAAGCCAGCGCATCAGCAGGGCTTCCTTCCGTCTCGTGGTCCCGGCCTTCCTTTGGCGAAGCAAGCCGCCCTGATCGGGCCCCCGCCCCGAGTTCGCGCACATGCGGCCGAGGCCGCTCAAGAGGAGCCTCTTGCACCTTTGGGGGCCGGGGCTTTGGGAGACGAGCCTGCCGCGGCCGAGCCTCAGGATCCCTTCCATGCCGCGATGCTTCAGCAAAGCCAGGCTTTGGCCAGTTTGGTGGGCCACCTTGTAGCACAGCAGGACGGGGGCTTGGGGGACCTATCAGCATCCGGCTCTTCGAATTATGTGGGTTCCAAGGGTGCAGCCCGACGGGAGAGATTGCAGAATGCCCTTGCTTCAAGGTCGGGCGACTTTTACCTGTCTGTGCTTCAGGCCGCGCACAAGCGCCTCCGCCCCTCGACTCCATTGCCAGCCTCACTCGCCGAATGCTCGGGGCAGGTGTCGATGTGCCAGTACTTCGAAAGGTTCGGCGGTTATGCCGGGCACCGGGAGGTGGGGTACCTCATGTGGTGCCTTGCCCACGTGATGGACTGTCTTACGAAGAAGGACATTCCGGGGCCCGGGAGTTTCTTGCGTTGACGGTCGTGGCTCTCGATCAAAGTTCCCTGGATGGCAACCGATGGGACTTCGCCTGGCTGCTGACGCTGTTGGAGGAGGGTCCGGCTCAGCTGTTCCACGGAAGGGGGGCTGTGGCCAATCCTCGGACCAGGGCGTTTTCGCCTTTGTCGCCGGTGGGCTGGACTACCTGTGCTCTCCAGTACTTGAAGGAAGTCGACTTGATCACGACCCGCCGCCTGGAATCGCTTGGAACCCCCAGGCCCTCTGGAGCCCCCCCGCCGAAGGACAGCGATGCTCAGGATGGAAAACCCAAGAAGCCTCCCAGGTTCCCAAAGAAAGCCCGGACGGACGGAGCCAAGTGAATCATAACGGTTTGCCTCTGCCTGAGGCTCCCTCAGCACCTTTGCGTCCCGGCTGTCGTGGCGCCGCCCGCCGCGGTAGGCGAGGCTCAGGTTGGAAGGCCCAAGGAACCACCCAGGTTGCAGAGGAAGGTCCCGAGGTTCTTCGGCCAGGTCTTCGGACTTCTGGTGGCTCAGCTCGCCGCCTCGCCGCCCCGCCTGTGTGCTCGCGCCCTCCTCCCGGGCTAGGTGCTGACCATTGCCAGTTCGGTTTTGATACCAAGGTCAGCTTTGCTTCTTGGGTTTCCGGGCTCCTTCGTGCAGTGCTTCGCTCTAGGACAACTTTTTCGGTTTTTCTTAAGTCTACTTTGCATCTGCCCAGGCTTGCCAAGCCTGCACCGCCTTCGGGGTCAGTTTTCCCTGTCCCCCTGCCTGCTACGGGCATCTTTGCTCGTTTTCCTTTGGAAAGCAGTTCTTTGTTCCGTCGGCGCATCATGCACAGGCGCCTGCTGCACATCGTTTGCATGGCTTTGAATTTCCTGCATTCGAACTTTGTGCCAATCCCTTCGACTGCTCTCCAGCGGCCCCTCAATGCTGCACAGCGAAGCCTTGTTGCGCATGTAGGCCGTCATTTGAAGGCGTTCGGTGCCTCAGTTGGTGAGTTTGCTCTTGCCGATTCGGGCCGCCGCAATCCCCAATTACTTGCACGCCTCTCTGAGCTAATGGCTTTCTTGGCTGCTTCGGCCGCCGCCACGGGGGACCCTTATGCTGATCGTTCAGGTACTGTGGTTCCAATGCACAACGAGGCCAGACCGGGTTTGGACCCTTTCAGGTCACTTGACGTTTCGCGTTTAAAGCTCGCGGGGAGGGGGCTTTGGAATCCCCTTCCTCATCTTCCAGATGAGCTCTTTATGGCTTTCTCGGAGCCTCGTTCTCTTTTGCATGGGCATCTGCCCCCTGATGACTTTGTGCCTGTGTGGACCCGCGAGCGCCCATCTGAGGTTGCTGCACTGGCCGATCTGTGGGATGACTTGGGACTTTTGCGCCTGGCCCCGGCTACCCTTGAGGTCTCTGAGAGCTACACCTTGTCTAGGGCCTTCAACTGCTACAAAGGCCCGGACCGAGACCGCATGATCATTGACCGTCGTGGGCAAAACTATGCCGAGTGCCGACTGGCTGGTCCCAGTCTTTACATTCCGGTCGGGCCCATGCTCGGCATGCTGGAGGCCAATCCCGCGCGCCAGACGGTCTGCTGCTCCGCCGCAGACAGGAAGGATTTTTATCATCAGCTGAGGGTGCCTGCTGCCAAAGCTGTGCTTAATGCCTTGGGCCCTGCTTTGCCTCGCGAGCTGGTGTGCCACACTACGGCTTTTGCCCGGCTGCTCCACCGAGCTCCGCTTACCTCGTGTGGTTTCGTCTCCGGCCTCTCGTGCCGCAACAGTGCCTGCCAGCCTTCTTCGGTTCTCTTTGATCCGGACCACTATCTGATTTGTTTTGGGTCGGTGGCCCAGGGGGACCATTTGGCCGTGGAGGTGGGCACCGCCGCACATGGCAATTTGTTGGCCTCGCGTGGTCTTCTTGATAGCTCCGTCCGTCTCTGTTCGAATCGGCCTTTCAAAGGACTTACTGAGGCACAGGGTCTGGTGATAGATGACTTTTTCACTGTCTGTGTTGCGGACGTTGCTGACTCTTCCGAGCCCCTGTGCAACGTGCGTCTGCGGGCTGCAAAGAGCATCTATGAGGATGAGGGCTTGCTTGGATCTGATGACAAGGACCTCTGGGCCGAACAGCGAGCGACCATCGCCGGTGCAGAGATCAACTCAGCCCATGAGGCCAGGTCCCGCGGACTTATCACGGTTGCTGCTCCGGCCTCCAAGCGTGTTGCCCTCTCGAGTGTATCCTTGGAGACTGCCCGGCTGCACTATGTCACGGATGCGCTTTGGCTTTCCCTCGTCGGCAGTTGGACTTCGGCGTCTCTTTTTCGCCGCCCTCTCATGTCAGTCTTCAGTGCTGTTTATGGCGTCGTCCCAGCTAGCTCGGCTAGGCCGGGCCGACCAGTGTTGTATCAGCTTCCGAGGGCAGCGGCGCAGGAGCTGGTATTGATCAGTGTGTTGTCTCCTTTGGCCTCCTGCGACATTGCCGCGCCCCACCTTCAGCACCTCTTCGCCACTGACGCTTCTGAGAACAAGGGTGGGTACACTGTTGCAAGAGCTGACCCCGAGCTCCTCCGGCCTCTCTGGCGCACTGCTTCTAAGAAGGGAGGCTACAGCCGGCTTCTGTCACGTGAGGAAGCTGTGCTTGCCCGTTTCGAGGATCGCGAGCCCTTCGACTTGCGCCTAGGCGACCCTTCGGCTGCCCTTAGCCCCTCACGGCCTTTGGCTTACTTCTTCGACTTCATGGAGGTCGGGGCTGCTGGTGGTCAGGTCTCCTATCGGCTCTCTGATTTTGGCCGTACTGTTGGGCCCGTGTTCTGTGTTGACAACAGCCCAGCCTATGACCTCGTTGACGATAGGTCCTTCGGATGGGTTGTGCACCTTCTTCAGGAACGGAAACTCAGGAGCCTCCTTTTGGTGCCTCCGTGTCTTTCATGGGGCGCTCTTAAGCGCAACTCTTCTGAGCCGGGCCGCGCTCTTTGCCGTGCCCTCCGTTGCTTGGCTCTTCTCTTTGTGTGTCGTGCAACTGGCACACCAGCCGCGCTTGTTTGCACAGGCGGCTCTCTCCTACCGAAACGTCCCGAGTGGCTTCGCCTCCTTGGCCTTGGAGCTACCTTGCACTCTACGTGCTTTTGTGCCTTTGGAGGGCCTCGCTGCGAGGATTGCAAGCTCCTTGTTTTTGGCATTGATCTCTCCATTTTGGCAGTACCTTGTTGCTGCGTGGGCCGTCGCTCTTTGAGCCCTTCACCGCCCTCGGCTCCGCATTTCTCCTTCCCTGGCCTTTTTGCCAAAGCTCTCGCCTATGAGTATGACAGTGCGCTGCGTCGTTTGTCCCATGTGGGCTCTCTTCTCGATGTTTCGGTCGAGGGCCTCGAAAACTATCTCCTGAATGATATCGTCCTGGCTCTTCGCTGGGAGCCTGGTGATGACTGGTGTTGGCGAGCCTCAGCCCACATCAATATCCTTGAGACGGCTTCGATACTTCGCTTGGTTAAGGCCCTGGCTCCTTGTGGGCCGTGCCGCGTTGTTATCTTGGTCGATTCCTCGGTTGCATTACATGCGTGTGCCAAAGGCAGGAGCCCCTCTCGAGGCCTCATGCCGGTCCTTCGGAAAATTGCTGCAACATGCCTCCTGGCAGGGATTTATGCCGCTTTCCACTTTGTCCCTACGAGACTTAATCCTGGTGATTGTCCAACCAGGGACCTCCCTCTGCCAGTGCCCTCTCCCTCGTGCTTTTGGAACACCTTGTCCATCGATGAAATTTATGAGGGCCTCTCCCAGATCAAGCTTCGCCGCTGGGCCTCGAATTGGGCCCGCCTTGTCTGCCTTTGCCTTGGGCCTCCTCCTTCTTTCAGGCCTCACCTCGGATGGCGCGTCGGCCGTCATGCCTCTCGCCTCTTCGATTCCACTCTTGGTTTTCCTGGCGAGGGACCTTTCCTTCTGGTGGTTTGGTTCGGGGTGTTCGGGGTCGTAGGTGCCGTAGGCCCGAGCCATGTTTTGCGCCCTCGCAATCCTGCTGATGTAAAACGCTTGACTGCTAGATCTGGAGTGCTTTTGCCAGAAGGACGACCAGTTGAAGCGGTGACGCAGAAGAGGAGGGACAAACTGTTGCAGGCTTTTTCGTTTTGGCTGGAGGAACAAAGCATTAACTTTGATGCGCTCCTTGATCTTGCGCCGCCAACCACCAAGAGGCTCAACTCGCTGCTGGTTTGCTATGGGAGGCAACTATATGATGCTGGGTGGCCCTATTCCCATTACTCAGAGGTTATAAACGCTGTATCTTCTAAGGAGCCTGGGCTGAGGAGATGCTTGCAACCTGCTTGGGATTTGGCTTTTGCTTGGCTTCGGGAAGAGCCTCATTCGCATCACGTTGCTCTCCCTTGGCAGGTACTTTTGGCTGCGATCTCTTTGTCGCTGATGTGGGGATGGTCCAGGGTCGCTGGTATGCTGGCCTTGACCTGGGGGGCTATCATGAGAATTGGCGAATCCCTTGCAGCCCGTCGTTCCGACCTCTTGCTGCCAGGAGATGTCTGTGACACGATGGCCTATGCCCTCGTCTCCATCAGCGAGCCTAAGACGCGCTTCCGTGCAGCTAGGCACCAGTCGGCCAAGCTGGATCAGCAGCCAGACCTCTTGCGTGTGGTTCAAATGGCTTTTGGACACTTGGGTTCGGGGTGCAAGCTATGGCCCTTTTCGCCTTCGACTCTGCGCAGCCGTTTTGATGCCCTCATGATCCGTTTGGGGACAGACACCTGGGAAGGCCAGGGCCAACGACGCTTGGACCTTGGCTCTTTGCGCGCTGGCGGCGCGACCTGGTTACTTCAAACTTCTGAGGACTCAGAGCTGGTGCGGAGAAGGGGTCGTTGGCTGAACAGCCGCACAATGGAGATTTACATTCAGGAGATTTCGTCGTTACAGTTTATCCACCGTCTCGCGCCTCGGGTCAGACTTCGGGTCTTTTCACTTCTCGACGTGTTTGCTGCTGTGGTCCTACTCTCCGAGCGACTTCAGTCTGCTTCGACGCCGCACCAGCACTGGTACTCTCTCTTTGTCGGTGGCGAGCAGCTGCCGTAGTGGTTGCAATGGGTGGAAGAGGCGGTGTCAAAGACAGTGGTGACTGTTTTCTTTTGTGGGACGACTGCTCACGCAGATGCAAAAGATCCGTCAGCTGTCGCTGCTTCATGGAGGCTAGAGTGCAACTGAACACCTGCAGCTATAGGTGTGAGGTTAAACGTGCCGCTGCTCAAGAACCCGCCCGCCGCTCCCTCCGCCACCGTCAAAGACAGTGGTGACTGTTTTCTTTTGTGGGACGACTGCTCACGCAGATGCAAAAGATCCGTCAGCTGTCGCTGCTTCATGGAGGCTAGAGTGCAACTGAACACCTAAATAAGGTAAGTGCACCGAGTCTTAAGGGTTGCTTCAAGTGTGCATTGGCTACTCTAGGTATCTTCAAGTGGGATGAAGGACTCGTTCACTGTGAGGACTGCGGACCCATCTCGGAATGACTTGCTCTTAGGCATTTCAACTTAAAGCAGTTGATACAAGAGCCCAGGAGAAAGACAGAAAGCAGGCCCCAAACAGCACCCAGGAGCTGATGCGTCTACGCTTAAAGATCTTGACGTCCTTCTTCCGGCTTATCGTCCATGTGATGCTGGTTCTACTCCTATTCTTCACCTTTGACTTGTTCTGTGCACCTGGCCTGCAATCGGCGACATGGTGGGTCATCGGTGCAATGGGATATCTGTTGATGTTTTGGCTTCTCAGCACAAAGCGGCCTCTCACATCTTCGCTGCTTGTCCCCTTGCGGCTACTCCTCTGGGTGCGACTTTTGATTCTCGTGTGGGTGAGCGGCTCCGACCAGAGTGGCGTATTGGGGCGGCACGGCTTGTGCCAGGGAATTTACATTCTGCAGACACTCCTCTTCCCCGTCGGCAGAATGACCATATTGCAGACCGTGTCCTACTTTGCTGTCGACACCTGGGTCAAGGGGCACGTCTTCGGTACAGTAAATTCGTGGCTGATAGTGTCTGCATGTGCCCAGTCTTTAGCATACCTGGCCATACCACTCTTTTGCGAGTTCGCTGTTCGGGAGTGGATTGTGGCATCGTTTCAGTCGCAAGACTCGGACTCCTTGGTTCGGGGCTTTCGGCAGATGCTGAAGGGGATCTGTGATGGAGAGCTGCTACTGGACGGCAACTTCCAGATCCGCGGCAAAGCGCTGTGCCTGCAAAGGCTCCTGTCAAGCAGTGAGGACTTTGCTGGGCGCAGCTTTCGGGACCTTGTGGTCGATGATGAGGCGAGGAAGCTGTTCGATGACTTCCTAGCGCGGGCCGTAGCTGTCAGCCACAGCGACAGTGAATCGGGCGAAGAAAGCGGCGAGCGGCAGCGCTTGCCATCCGTCGCCCCGCGCTGTCTGCGCGTGCCTCTCCGGGCCCCTTCGGGCCAGACGATTTCGGTGGACGTCTTCCACGTCCCGCTGCCTCCTAGTCTCTATGGCGAGAGCACCGCCTACCACCTGCAGCTTGGTTGCGCCGTGTCGGATGTCTTGCAGTCTGAAGCAGTGAAGTGCTGAGGCTTGCCCTGAAGGAGGATGTGCAGACCATGCCGCCTCCAGATGCGCCTCTCTTGCATTGTGGGATCTCTGCAGGTTTAGCGATTCCGGGCTTTGGCCAATGTTCCCAATGCACAGCGGGTTCTGGCTGAGGCGGACCCGACGCAGAATGCTGCTTGACTTGCACTGGAAGTCGCCTTGGGTCCTTCCTGTGGGCCCCTGCTTTCCCCTCCCTTCCGACCCCCGGCAAGGTGCTTCCCAGCAGCCTGCTGGCTTCTAGGAGTGCCCCGACGGCGCGCTCCGCTGCCAGCAACGCCACTTGGCGGACAGGTGATGACCTGTGGTGACGGGGTGACGCAAGTGGCCCAGAGATGGAATCGCTTCGGGGTGGGCGGGATCTTTGCGACTTGATTCTCGAACATGTCAAAGATTGGAACGGATGAAGGCTTCCGGATCAACGGGTTCTATGGATTCGCGAGCTGAAGGCTTAGCAGAAGACTGAAGATTGCTCTCAGAAAGGAGTCGCACGAAGAGGTCTACGACGAGCTGGCGGAGATGACGTTGCTGGTGAACGCGAGCACGACACTGATGGATATCGAGGAAGCTCACTTGCGATTCGTGCCTTGGCCGCATGTCGCTCGCAACGTTCGTCGGCTCCTCTTCTCTTGCGCCCGAGGTGCGCAAGACCGACGAGTCCAAGGCATGCATTGATTGACCTTGTTTCTGGCCACTTTTTGCAGACATGAGGCATCCGGATTGTGCCGGGTGTGCTGTGGAGGTGCGGATGGGCATGCCCACCCTGAAGCGCTTTGCGCGGCCACTGGACTGGGTCGGCAACGCCGGCATCGATGCCGTCCTGCGCCGTTACGCGCGGAAGGTGCGGAAAGCTCACGCCGAGAACCCGGGCCAGCAGGCCCGCTGCGGCGCCTTTCCCCGATGAAAGCATCGTTTCAATTTTCAGGTGGAGGAGGAGGAGCAGGCCATGGGGGGGTCGGTGCAGCTCCCTCAGCCTGGACGTAGCGATTGGCTCTTGACGAGAGCGTGCTGTCAAGCTTCTCGGCCCCTCTCTGCAGGCGTTTCCGTCAATGACGCTGCGCGTGCCCGGCGAGTCGAGGAAGCACCTCCGCTCTAGGCACGCTTGGGGACGAAGTAACGGAGCCGCATACATGTCGGGACCGAAACCCTGAACTCCCATGCAGCAGGCGTGTGGCGATCAGCTCCCCGTTCCCCCGCCAGCACACTACTGACGATGTTTTCCTCTACGTCCACTTGACGCTTGGACGCACCAGAGGCCAGGGTTTCAGGAAAGTTCAGCTGCGTGCCGAGACTGCATCATGGTCTTTCATCGCTCCTGTGATAAATAAAGTATAGCTATACGAATTTTAACTAGACTACAACTTTAGTATCATAACTATATATTGAACCTGTAGTATCATCATAACTAATTATACAAAAACTATAATATCATTATAACTTGTAATAGCTGTTCTAAAACTGTAGTATCACTATAACTTATAACTGTACTAAAACTATACTAAACCCTAAACCCTAAACCCTAAACCCTAAACCCTAAACCCTAAACCCTCAGCCCTAAACCCTAAACCCTAAACCCTGAACCCTGAACCCTAAACCCTCAGCCCTAAACCCTCAACCCTAAACCCTAGACCCTCAACAAGATCAAAACAATCGCAGGGCGGGCTCTGTGGCGCCACCCGGCAACAGCGATGCCGGGACTCCTGTGAGGCCTTGAA
>CAJNDV010037452.1:42971-62098 GCA_905221635.1 Symbiodinium sp. CCMP2456 | reverse complement strand
TTCGGCTTGGGGAGCGTGGGGGGGGGTGGGGGGATACCAGGGGGGGGGGAGGGTCGGTGAACCGAGAACCGGGATCATATATATATATATATATATATATATACCCTTATAGAACCCTTATAGTAACCCTTTAAAGGAGCCCTATTCCAAGTATCAAGGCCCCTACATGAACCAGAACAGAAACCTTAAGGACTAGTCTTGGTCGTGCTTCAAGCTTCTACACTAGGACCTTAAGGAATAGGTTTATGGTTTAGGGTTTAGGGTTTGGGGTTCTTCAGGCTTCTACGTACTAGGCCAATAGCTGCTTTGGCACTCTGGCACTATTTTCCACGGTGTGCACGGGCTGCACCGAAGGGCCTGTTTTTTCATAGGGATCGAAGTTATTGGTCCCAAATAGCATAATCATATCATGAACCCCAAACCTTATGAACCTCTTAAACCCAAAGCCCTAAACCCTAAACCTTGGGTAAGTAACAGTCGGATAGTAATTATGTTATGGATATATTAGGCCCTTAATAGTAGCCCTATTATGGACTGTTACTGTATGGGGGCAATACCCAACCTAAACCCTAAGCCCGAAACCCTAAACCTTAAACCCTAAACCCTAAACCCTAAACCCAAAGCCAAAACTCCCTAAACCCTAAACCCAAAGCCAAAAAACCCTAAACCTAGTAAGATCCCTATATTCAAGGCGCCTTTCTCAGGGAAGCTCCCAGCTCCCACTTGCCGGATCCTCGAAGCATCTCAAACCTCGACGTCCGGCTCTTGCGGGTTTAGGGTTTAGGGTTTAGGGGTTTAGGGTTTAGGGTTTAGGGTTTAGGGGTTTAGGGTTTAGAGTTTAGCCTTTAGGGTTTAGGGTCAAACGCCGAACCCTTAGACGCCAAAAAACCCAACCCTGAAACCCCAAACCCTAAAGCCCTAGCTCTAAAATCCGAAGTCTACACCCAAGGCTGGCACTTACAGAAGATGTCCACGCAACGGTGCAGCCAGAGGCGCCTGGGATGGGAGCGGACGTTAGGGCTCCGGATTTTATTCTGGCTTTGGGGTTTGGGGTTTAGGTTTAGGGTTGAGGGTTTAGGGTTTGTGGTTAGGGTTTAGGAATTTGTAGGGGTTTGGTTCTTAGTATGGAACATTTTGAATCCTCACAGAACTGATTCCACTTTGAGACCTTATAGAACCCATATTTCACTTCTGGAACCTTTAAAGAGCTCTTGTAGAACGAAACCCTTATAGAACCTTATGCTCTGGGCCCCCGGCGCCGAACGGATGAGGGGTCGTGGGAAGGAGAGGGAAGCTACTTCCAACCATACTTTCCTTCCGAGCCCTTTCAGGAAGGCCTTGATCCGATCCTAAACAGCGACAGCCTTAAAGGAGCCCAATCAAACCTTAAGCCCCCAAAGCGGTAGGCGGCTGTTTCGATCAAAACTTCCTGAATGAAGGCGGACCCGGCGACCCAAAACGAGCCTTGGGCTGTGAGAGAGGACTCAGTAGAGTTTTGAGCTGCTTTCCCTAAAACCTAGACCCTAAACCCTAAACCCTAAACCCTCGCTACCAGGGATGTTTCGAGTTCAAGCTCTTGGGGTTCTGGAGTTCAGGGACACGAGTCATATAGGGGCCTTAATAATTAGAATAGGGTTTTGGGGGCCCATTATGTTATAATTAGAATCGGGAACCCCCAACAGAGAATTCTAATTATCAAGGCCCCTGCATTACCCCTTCGAACCTCCAAGACCTTACATCTTTTTTGGAGAATTGGTATCAACAGGTCAGGACATTTACAGCTATTGTTGTGTCCAAGAGTGCATCAGTGAGGTCTGGGAAAGCAGACGTCCGGCTGCCAGCGCACCAGCATCTGCAGCAAGTACGGCGGCCAGGCTGTAATATACAAATATATATATATATATATATATTCACTTTTTTCACTTTCAGTGGCACGAAGTCCGATTCGGACGTAGCCTAGGCATGCAGTAATTAAAAGGTGAAACGAGCAGCAAAAGCCCCCGGGTCGGCGAAGTTGGAGAGCACCTCACAGTCGCCTAACTGTACACAGAAAGGAGCGACCCTCCTAACAGCTGCAAGTCCAGGACAGTCAGAAGGGGCGGCGACGAGGAATGCTGGAACTTCATTAAGCCAGAGATGGAGGACTCCACGCACAAGGTCAGCGAAAAGTCGAAGGCGATGGAGACTCCGTTCAAGTGACTTGAAGTGCCGAACGGGGGACGGAAGAGCGGTGGTCGAAAGCAACCCAGCCAGGCAAAACCCACAGACCCAATCAGAACGGGACCTGATCCAGTCACCGAAGTTAAGAAGCAAGGGCTGCCGGGAACACTGCTCATGGCAAAGCCAGACAACAGGCTGGATAAGTCGGCCACCCAGGAGCCGACGAGTACCGGAGATGACCCGAAGGCGAAGACCCTCGTGCAGTCCGACGGGGGAGACACACAAGGCCTGAAAAGACAGCCAAGGTAAAAGCACGGTGCCATCACGGAAAGTGGCATGCGCTTTGGTTGTGTCAATTGCACAGGGAACAAGCCATTCGACGAAGTCAACGTCACAGATCCAGTCGGCAATCCTACGGTGCCAGGTGGACCAATTGATCGAGACATCCTCATTGTCCTGAAGCTCGGAAGTGAGTCGGCGGCGCCACTCACGAGCGGTGGCTTTGAGTCGGGAGACCTGCAGGCACACTCCCGCAAAGACTGCTCTAACAGCCTGTAACAGGGTATCATAAGAATAGCACTGATCCTCGCAACAGAAGAGATCCTCTAGGGAGCTCAAAACACTGTCATCGGCCCTGTCAACTTCAGGAATGAAATCAACAGGAACCTGAGGCAGCACGGGTCCGCTGGCAGTGACAGCCGGGAGCATGACGTCCTTGCCAGAGCGGAACTTCCTACTACCTCGACCAGGTATTGGCACCTCAACCTGTGCGACAGACGAAAGTTGTGCCAGACATTGTTGCGAATATTCAAGGTGGTTGCTCAGATGGAACGTGGATGCAAAATGCTTGAGGCAAATTTGGCACTGAGTACCTTGTGCATAAAGTCGCGCCTCCCTCACGCGGCCGTGGCGCTTAAAGGCATGATGGCTCCAACAACGCAGGTTCGGGAACCTTTGCTGGCAAACAGCACAAACCTCACCTATGGCCTCCGGAGCATGCACCTCCTCTCCAACCTGTGCCCCATGGGAGAGCAGGTATCGTAAGAGCAACCCATGATAGTGATGCACCTCAGACTCCCAGAGCTCAGCAAGCAATGCTGTCTGTTGTGCTTTGCGAAGCCATCTTCTCCAGAGAGCAGGCGACTTGACGATAACATCACGCGCAGAAGACCACTCAGAAAGTCGAACCTGCGGGGTGCCGGCAAGTGCAAGACAACGAGAGAACCAAGACAGCGACTCAAGCGCAAGACCGCACCAAGTAGAGTCATGGTGCAATATAGCCCAAAATTCAGCAGGCGCGACACGAGTGACAACAGCAAGGTGTCGCAAGCGCTCGACGTGCAGAAGAACCTTTGCAGATGGAACTCTAGCAACAGCCAGAACCTGGCCAGCACCTAGGTGGCAAGAAGCCTCAAAGCTGTACGAAGGACGCAACATGTGTCGTGCCATGGCAAGCAAGACCCCCTGAATGCGCTGCTCAATAGTGTCATCCTGGTAAGACCAGGTCCCAGCTCCATAAAGCAAACGCGAAAGCACAAGTGACTGAAAAAGCAAAGCCTTCTCCCTGTGCGTAACAGAAGGCGAATTGAAAATCAGCCGCCTGTGCTTACGAAAAGCCTGCCATGCCTGAGCGGAGCGAACTTTAAGCTCGGGATCGAGTGAACCTGACCAGTGCAGCAAGCCTCCTAAATGCTTATACTTAGGTGTCACTCTGAGGCGTGCTCCGGGCCACAGAGCAGAAGGAAGCTCAACAGTAGGCACATCGACCCGAAAGAGCTCAGACCGAAGACGCCGTGAGCCCTTACCAACAAGGGTAAGTAAGGCTTCAGACTTGCCTGGATCAAGGTTGGGGTGAAGCAATGCCTTAAGGCACTCATCAATGAGAGCTGTTGCAGCACCCTTGGTGGCAGCTAGTGCGCCCTCCGGAGTGGACGAAGAGAGAAGGATGACTAGGTCGTCCATCCATGCTACGTCGATGGGTGCAAGAGTGCCATCGGAGCATCCAAGCGTCGAAAGCTGACGGAACCAAGAGTCAGCCCAAGGAAGAGCAACCTCGTATCCTGCGGCGAAGATGGCTTGCCTAACCTTTTGCAGGACTGAAGAGAAAAGGAAGGCAAATACTACATCGGCGAGCGCGTCGCCGGGCCGTGTCCCGGATTCGACAACGGCTAAGCCCTCACCGATCGTAAGCCACGAGTCGGTCTGGAATTCCTTGACAACTGCAGCGGCCCAATCCGAGGCACCAGCTGAAACAAGCAAGGACTCCGCCTGGACATAGTCGCGCAGCCGATGAAGGTGGTCATGAGGTAGACCAAAGGAGCTGATGACACTGGCGAGGTGCTCATCACTAAGGTCACCACCGTGAACAAGAGGACGAGCAACTCGGTGGAAAGCCTCGCGCAAGTCCAGGAACACTAAGGCGGTGCTCCTGCCGCGCTTAAGGTGGCCAGCCTGAAAATCCCGTGCTGCCTGTGCAGCAAGCTGAACGGGGAAGCCCCGTCGGCCACCAACCTGAAGGGGGGAAGCCGCTGAGTCCAGCCAGGCCCCGCACTTACGGCGAAAAGCAGCATGAATGCTCTTGCCGATGGTACTCGAAATGAGAATGCCCCTGTAGCTGGCACACTCGGCAAGATCGCCTTTCTGCTTGTAAATCTGACGCACAGTGCCTCCCTTGAATTGAATCGGCTCTTGTAGGCGAAACGCGATTTTGAGAAGGATCGGGTAGATCGCGTCAGAGAGCTGACTAGCGCAGGAGTGCAGGACATCCGGGGGCATCCCATCGTTGCCGGCAGCTCGGCCAGGTTTCGAAGCCCGTAGGGCCCTCTCGAGCTCATATCTGGTGGGGAGGTCACGTCGACATACGTCAAGCATGTCGAGATCCTGTCCAAGTTGCCTGGAAAGACACCTGTCAACGAGCGTCTCAGGAGAAATAGGCCCGCCTTGTTCAACAGAGCTGAAGTGCCTGAGCCATCTGGCTTCAGCCTCAGCAGGAGTGGAAGCGAGCGAACCATCCTCGAGGCGGAGAGCGGGGAGGGGAGTGACACCCCTCTGTTTTCGCCGAGGAGGCCCAAGGAGGGGCCTCAGCCTTTGAACAACCTCACGTGTAGAAGAAGTAGCTGCGGCAGCAGCGACAGTAGAGATGTGACTCTGTTTATCGCTGTGCAAAGAACGTCGGAAGAAAGGACGTATCCTGCGAAGTTCAACAACAGCGCTATGGAGGGTGCAAATATTGCGCAGGGTATCAGCAAGCCCTGCAACTCCGGCCCTGCTAAGAGTACATCTCCATAGTAGGGCATTGAAGGCACGCCGAAGATCCCAAGAATTGAGATCCCCACTGGCAAGATGCGCCCTGCGTCGCAACCACACTCTTTGTTGTCTAAGAGCCCATGTTGTCTCAGAAAAGAACGTTCGGCGTCTGTGTGAACGCTGGACTGGGAATTTCTTGGCGAGGGAGCTGAGCACATGCTTGGCAACGATATGGTAGTGTTCATGAACTCCAACAGACCAAGAAACATGAGGGATACTGGCACAGATAGCCCTCACATCGGCAAGTGATTCGGGCTGGGATGCCCTAGCAACATCAAAAGTGCGCCGTGGCGGCGTAAAGGTCAAGCGTTCAAGCAACTCGACCTGAACAAGCAGCTGCACGGCGAAATGATCGAGCCCAGCTTGGCCAAAATCGATTTCATACAGAACCCGTGATGCACCAAACACGACGTGCCAGGCAGAAGGTATAAGTACGAAATCGATGCGTGAGACAGATGATCCGCCTGGGGCAGTCCAAGTATGACTATGTCCGCTATGGCAATCAATGAAAGTCGACGGCACCCAAAGGTCAAGGTGGTCAATGAGCCGAAAGAACTGTCCCGGTGGAGCATGCTCAGCTTCCCAAACAAGACTGCCTATGCGTGGTGGCGCTGCCTCGCACAGTCTGGCATTAAGATCGCCGAGGAGAATGACCTTGTCTCCATTGGCAGTAGAGGTGACGAGGTCAGCAAAAGCTTTCCACCATGACGCCCGCTCCTGATGTTGTGCCGTAGGGGCATGGCAAGTAACGAAAAGAAGTCGCAGGGTGCCTCGTGTAAAACGCACAATGAGGACGCGCGGGCTCCAATGGAGGACCCTGAAGTCGCCAACTTCAAATTTTACGGGAGTACGATCCTGCCAACCGAAAGGGTGGGTCTTAGAGAACCATAGCTCGACGCCTAAGCAGCCCTTAGAATCCCGCGAGGAAAGAAAACGAATGTGGCTGCCGGATACTATGGTGGCAGTAGCCTTGGCCCTCGTCTCCTGTAAGCCAGCAACAGTACAACCAAGATTGTCAAGCTGTTCTCGAATGAAAGGAACGCGGTTGGGTAAGGCTGAAGCCTCGTCCTCACACAGCGATTGAACATTGACGGAAACAAGCGAAAGGCAAAGGGAGAAAGTCGCATGGCTCTGTTCATGGACAGTGCTGGAGCCAAGCTGACAACCAAAGTAGTCAGAGGCAAGGAGAGCCTCTTTATCGACAGGGCATTGGCCACAAGGATCGGTAAAAGCGCGACCACATAGAGTGGGCCACCTATTCGGAGCGCAAAGTGCAGAGATGGAAAGCCAAAGCCACGGGAGGTGTCCCTGCTCAGCCCACTCACAAAGCGGAGAGAGATGCGTGGCAATAGTCGTGTCGGCAAGGTGCTGTGCCCCAGCCAAGACATCGACAAGCTCATTGTACGGATGCCCCTGATGTCCTTTAACATGGCAGATGGCATCGACAACAAGGCCTCCAGCAGCTTCAAGGGCTTGTGCAAGGGAGCGGCAAGCAACAGCAAGCGCAGTGTGATCCTGCGAACCCCAATCTCCGCTGGTCTGCCGTGCAGCAACCAGACAATCGCTATGCAATGAACGCGAAATGGATCTGTCAACTCCAAGAAGCCAACCTACCGCCCAGAAAAGGGCACTGCGTTCTCCGTTGAGGGCAGAGTGTTCGGTGGCGCCGACGTACCAAGGAAGTCCTTGAAGCTGAACAGAGCCACGCGCCCAAGCGAGCACAAAACGACCAGCACGAGACTGGGCGATAGCGGCGAAGGCCCAAGAACTGGTACGACCGTCAAAAGAACCGTCTGTGAAGACCTCAATAGACTCAACCCCGGCTGCAAGACCTGTGGCGTATGCAACATGTTCCTGAAGAGCAATCCTAGTAGCAGGATGCCAAGCTACAGTAGAGGGCAGCTCATATGGCGGCTGCCAGGAACCTCCTAACAATGCAGCAACCTGGCTGCTGGAGAAGGGGGCCTCAAGCGAAACCTGGGAAACGTCATGCGAAACGTGAGTGGGCAGGGAGGCAGCAAGGCTGAGCACACTCCGGGTCTCTCCACCGCTATCGCCAGCAGTGGACAAATCAACCTCAAAATGTTCGAACAGGGTTTCAAGCCAGGTCGCGGCTAGAAACATGGCCTGAGAGTCGTGTCTTGCAATGCTCTGCTCAAGCAGGGTGACGAGTTCAAAGGAAAAACAATCGTGAGTCTGTCCACCACATGACAGACGGCCAGCACTACCATTAGCCCTGATGGGCGTGGCGACTGGACGTCCTGAGACGGCGGGGTACGAGATTGACAATTCAAGAGGGCCCTTAGTCTCAAAATGCTGGATCCCAGTGCTCGTAACGTAGGAGGTGGCATCAACGATTGGACACTGCACAGAGCAAAGAACAATCAGCAGTGGGAGACCCCTGCGACCTATGATTAGTCCAAGGAGAAAGCTCCCAGCACATCCGGCAGTGACAGCAAAGTGAACAGCAAACAAGATGCTAATGACTCGCAGGGCAAGACCACTGTTATAATCTGAAGGCCGGTGAGCACGGCAACCACCACGGTCCTTCAAGTGCGTGTAGCTAGTGTGTCCATGTGCATTAAGGTAGCCAGGACCGCTAGTGCCACCAGAAGCAGCACGTCTCGCTGGGTGCTGCCGGTACCGGCATCGGCTCGAGAGGAAGAGGAGCTGGCGGCATCAGTGGCAGCTGGAGAATAAAAGCTAGACGCAGTGCTGGGGTGGAATACAAATGAATCTGGTGCGAGAGAACTAGCAATCTCTCTGACAAAGTCAGGCTGGAACTCAGCTGTGACAGTGTCCCCTGGTCTAACCCTCCGAAAGTGATTCCCTTGATCTCTGTGGAAGGACCCGCCAAAGACTCTTACGTGAAATCCCAGGGGACATCTGAGGGACAACCGTCGGCAGAGGTTAACAACGTTAACCCAACCATCATCGGCAAACTGGAAGCCAACCTGAAGAAGGATTGGTCGCAAGTCGAGGACGTAGGGAATGCGGCGGCTATTCCGTCCTACAGCAAAGTCACTAGTCCGGCAGGCAACCTGAACACTATCAGACAAGACTCCTTTGATGGCATGGTCATTGAGCCCTGGTGATGC
This sequence comes from Symbiodinium sp. CCMP2456, assembly GCA_905221635.1. NCBI lineage: Eukaryota > Dinophyceae > Suessiales > Symbiodiniaceae > Symbiodinium > Symbiodinium sp. CCMP2456. The sequence continues at coordinate 53,534 of CAJNDV010037452.1, read as the reverse complement.
AGGCACTAGAGTGAACTGCCCAGGCTGCAGTCCGATAACATCAGCAGATTGCTGACTGTTGGAAGCGAAACTGTCGGTCTCAACAGCAACAGCAAGACGAGGACCATCTGTGAGGATCCACGTAGTGCCGCCTGAAGCACCGGGAATCTGGAAAGACGGATCCCATGCGTGGTGTCCATTAAGGAGCAAGCGAAGATCGACAGGAGCCCTGCCTACATCGTCGGCTGTACAAATGTCAAGTACATCTCCCTCAGCGGGATAGAGATATACACTTGCAGGGACTGGCCAGGGTATGTCTCGAATCCTAACCTGAAGGGTAGGATCATCAGGAATTCCTGCAAGTGCAAAAACGTCGGATCGACAGATCCGATGGGGCACAATAGTGCAGAAGAAGCTGGGCCGAACAGCACGGCACGTGATAAGCACAGCAATGCCTGGAAAGGTCCAGCTCGGTAAGGCAAGGAGGCAAGCATGTGAGGTTAGCGGCTGAGGGGAGACAGCAATTAGCCGAGGGCTACGGCGCTGATCAGAAGCCTGCCTAACCTGAGCAACAGAAGTAAGAGCCTCAGAGACTCCTATCGGTAAAACAAGTCGAGGCGTAACAAGCTCAGGCCAATATTCCTGTGAGAAGAGCAGGAAAGGGACAGGCACGTCGGTCGATGGCGTGGCAGCCTGAGTACCTGGACCAGCACCGGTATCAACCCCGCACGGACCATACTGTGCGTCAGGGCCATCCTGAGGACTATATCCAGCGGTGGCTCCAGCACCAGTCCCAAGTGTGTCGTTGTCGGTGGCGTGCTCGCCACGCTGAGCAGGCGGTGAGGCGCGGTTGCGAGTGTTCGCCCCCCCATGACTCCCTCGAGGAGACCGGCTGCGGTTGTCACTATCAGAAGAACTGGGCTGGTCACCTGCAGAATGCTCAGGATCGTTGTTGTCACTGCCATTACCGTCAGTATCATCATCGCTGGATCCATCCCCCTCACTCTCGAGAGGGTCAGTGGGGAGGACAAACTGAACAACGACATGTCCCCCGTCCTCAATTCGAAGACAAGTTCCGGCAGGTGTGTCAACAGCCAGAGCCCCTTGGACGGACACGTGGTGACCGTCAGGACATATATTGGCAAATTCATCGACAAACTGCTGTAGATTGAGCAGGTCATCTGCAAGTAATCTCCAGGTGATGCCTCGGAGAATCGGTCTTTGATCTATAACAAGGACCTTGGGAAGATGTATGCCTCTACGCCGCCTTGGAAGGCCAGCAGAAGCAACAAAGACTGTCTCAGTGGCGCACCCATAGTGAAAGAAATCACGGATGAGAGGCAGGACAGGTACTATGGCCAAGGAATTGGGATCCCTATCTAAGGCAGCGGCAACAGCGGCCCTTGTCAAACAACTGTCGTTGTCGACTTCAACTCTGGCAGACTTGTCATCAGAGAGAATCCAATAAGCGGTTGTGACGCTGAAGGGAAGCTCAATGCTAGGGTCCCATCCCTGTGTATGTCGCAGCATACGGCGGAAGTCAAATTGCGCAGGAAGAGGCAGACCGACTGGGGAAATAACGACAAGAGCCCCTTCATATAAAGCAGCAAGCTGGCCATCCTGAAGCGGCTCAATTTGCCCCGGGATCCAAACGTCAGCCTCAAAAGATGCTTCAAAGCCAGCCCCGCGCAGGATATCGGCCCTGCTGGGCTCGAAAGGGACAATACCGACGTAGACAAGGCCACCTGTCGCTCTGCCGTCAAACAAGACAGGCAAACCAGGTAATGGCCAAGGAGGCACGGCAACAAAAACAGCAAACTGTTGTGCTGGTTGCGGTGTCACAACGATGAGCCTAGGGTATAATCGCCTCTGCCTGGGAATCCTAGCAGACTGGATCTGAGGTAGAACCTGTGACGGTAAAGCAGGCGCGCGAACTGGAATCGCAATAACATCAGGGCGAGTCTCGAAAGCAAGGACAGCGAAGATGCCATGAAGAAATGGGCCGCAGGGGGAGGTACGGGTTCAGGGGTCTGAACAGCATAACCAGGTTCACGCCCAGTAACCTGATCATCAAAGGGGAGATACCTGAGTCTATCGACTGGATGATCACCCTTGGCTATGCTATCAAAGGAATGTGCTAGGCTGGGGAAGTCAGGATGCCGAAGCTGACAGTGCGGATAGCAGTCAGGACCGCCATCACGCCGTGAACAAATCCGCTGGCCAAGGAAAGTGCTGTCATTACGAGCTGAGGGGAGGACAGGGGTGAGGTACCATGTGCTATCGACTATAGCGTCCTGTGAGAAAATGGTACTCCACGTGACTTCTACGACCCTCCGATCGCAAGGGAGGACAGCCCAATCGCGGCCTTCAGGGAAGACAGTAACCTCAGGCCTCTGCGTCTCAAGGCAGTCGTTTACACCTGAGGGGAGGCTACAGTACAGAGGGAGTTCACCCCCCTCCCCGGCCTTGCCGAGAACAACGGCCTCGGTGCTCCCAAGAACTAAACTGCTGGTCAGTACTAGTGGCCGAAGAGGCGAAGTGCAGAGCCTGGAAAAGGGGTGAGCGCCTGCTGCAGGAGTAGGCTTTGCGGGGCTAATATGTGCAATAACATGCCAGGAATCACATTGAGGATCGCAGGATCCGGGCATGGCGATAGCCTGGGTCGTGCCAGGAGTACAGGCTGGGGGCATGACATCCCCCTCGCCCTTGTACCCTGAAACCTGTGGGCCCTTAAAGGCAGCAAGGGCAACAGACGGCTGATCATCAAAGGTTCTTTCATACGTAGCAACAAAAACCTGACCAGCGACAGCAGGAACAGGTTGGTTGATGCCTGCATGTGGGAGAATTGTCAATCTCCAATGCGGCGGGGGGAAATCACCAATTTGTTCTGCGACCTGCTGGAGATCAACCCATCCATCATGGACCAGCAGGTGCCAACCTTGCAGAATGGGCCTACAGTCAACAATTGCCAAGTCTTGCCCCTCAAGCCTCCGGCCAATGGCAAGCACAGTTCTACAGCTATACCCGAAAACAGAACAGTCAAGAACCTGAGGAACAGCAGGACTAATCCTGACTTGTCCTGCCTCCAGGGAAACTGCATGGGCAATTTCGGCACGATAGCTCCACGGGTTGGCAGGGTCGGCGGTATGTAGATGGAAGCCCCTAGAGGAGACACAACAGTAACAAACCTGTGGATCAGGCATAGGGTAAGCAGGCCCATCCTGCCACAGGCCTGGATGTCGCAGTAACTCATCTAGGGTGTCAGGGTAGGGTATGATGGCACCAGTTGCGGCAATGAAAAGACATTGCCCGGAAATACCCTAATCTCCTGGTCTTGAAGCAAAGGCCCATCTGAGAGGGGGTCAAGGACATCAACCCGGTTGGCAACAGGGATGCCAGCAAGTCGGAGGACTATGCTTCTGTCAACATACAGCGGTGATTGCACAGCTAGCAACCTACCATCGTACTCTCGCGCATCGAGAACTAAAATCATAGCCTGTGGGTCCCACTCCGGTAAGGCAAGCAGGAGGCCCCATCCACGCGTGGGTTGTGGAAGGACAGGCGTCAGGATAGGGAAGTGCCTGGCGCGGAAAGCTTCACGGCATTGTTGAATTTCAGCAAGAGCGTGGTTGGAATCAGCAGGCAGGACTAACTCAACAGTGTGGCGCTCAGGAATAAAGTCAGGAGTGATAATGGCAAAGGAGAGCCGAACAAGCTCTCCAAAAGGCTCCTGTTCAGTATGTGGTTCTGGGCCGTGGTTTTCAAGCCGAGCAAAAACCTCCCAAGCAGGGGCGTAACGCCAAGGCAACCCGAATTCGCCAGCATAGTACCTGAGGAAGTCAAGTCGCTCAAGTTCCTGAGCAGACAAAGCAGTGGGCTCCTCAAGCAGTTTGCCCTCGCGATGCAAGGCTGATGCACGAGGCGGGCCGCTCAGCACATGTAAGAAGGCCCGATCGCAATTGCGAAACCCCCAACTACAGTCGAGAATCTCTTGAACACTGATTCCAAAATCAGGCTCTGACTGCCTAGGGCTGGGCCAGAGACTGAGAACTTGATCAAGCTCAAATGGAAAATGTCTAGAGGGGAGCCCGAAAAGACTAGAGCGGCCTAGAGCATCCTTGCTAATCTTAAGGGCAGGGGCATAAGCAACAATGCCTGAGGCAGAGGTAGCTGCAGCATCCCGATTGTTCGCATCACTTCGCCTGGGAGATCGACTACGAGAGCCGGGTGTTGGGTCATGGCGCTCTGGGGCGGGCTCGGCCCCGAGTGCAGAAGGAGTGTGTTCACCAGCATCAGGATCACCACTCGAATCAGATTCGGAGCTCTCATCAGGGCCACGGCCACCTGAAGCATTGCCTTCGCTGCCAAGAAGGTCTTCTACGAAACTTAGTACAAGAACCTGGCCATGCGGTACATGTAGGAGGGTGCGGGCCCCTCTAAGCTCCGGCTGACCCCCTTTTATGTTGATTGCATACCCCTCGGGGGCGAGTAACTGGTACTCATGCGTAACGGCATCGAAATCAAGAACTCCTTGAGTTGCGAGCCTCCAGGTAAAGTCCCGGAGGAGCAAACGCTCATCAAAGATAACAATGTGCAGTCTCGGGAGTGGCCGCCCAGGTGGAATAGGGATTCTGGAAATAGATTCAGTAGCGACAAGGACAGCTCTGCAGTGTTGCCCAAGGTAGGCAGCATCCCGAACACGGGGAACAGTAGGGCAAACCGTGGTGTGCTCAAGGACATACTGAAGGACCGCAGCAGTAGCTTCCTTGAAAACCCGAGAAGAGTCATCAGTAGTGACTTGGATGGGGACAATCTTTTGCCCAGCATCTGAAAGAACCCAAAATGCTGAGTCAAGCTCTCCAAGGTAAGTAGGACACGGGATGGTCCATATGCGCCCGGGAGTAAGTAGGTCCTCAATCGTAACAGAACGAGGGACTTGACTACCGACAGGCAAGACGCGAACAAGAACTCCACTGTAAATGCGGTAGAGGTGCTCGGGGAGCATGTCTTGTCCTGAGAGCAAAACAAGCATTCCAGGCTGTTCCCCGATCCCAGTTTGGAGCAGGAGGGAAGCACGTTTGCAGAATGTTGGCAGGACAGTGGCGAAGATCCGTCCGTCAATGCACCGTGCATCAATAAGGACAATGCTTCCTTCCTCAAACCAGACAGGAAAGGCAAGGATGGAGACAAAGCCAGTATCTGGCTGTGGATTGACAGCGATGAAGCTGTCGAAGAAGACAGATGCATCACTGACTCTGCTGTCTGCGACGGCACAATAGACCTCACCCAGTGTACATGGCAATCTTAGGGTGATTTGCACGGTCTCATGATCAAACCTGGGCGAGAAAATGAGGAATCCGACCTGCACATCTTCAGCATCAGGGACTTGAATCACATCATCAGTAGCAAGACCTAGAGCTGCTTCAGCTGTGGGTCCCTCAAGTGCCTCCCTATCAAAACGTGTTGGCTCCCGGAAACGGAGGGTCTCATAGTCGTCTTGGGAGTACCCAGATCCCTGAGAGCGAGAGGCATTGCCTGGCTGCGCAGAAGAAGCAGTTTTGATATTGAGAGCACTGTTCCTGGAATGAAGGAAAAGCTCAACTGTGCATTCGTGAGTGACCTGCACTTTGCCCTTGACAAAAGGCACACCAAAGGGGACTGGGGCAAACCCGATGGGAACCCCAATAGTGAGGAACCTAACAATGCTATCGAGGTCAACCCAGCCAGGACTACAAACTATAAAAGTAGGGTCAAGGCCGGCGCTCCTTGGATCAAGGAAGACGATAGCACCGTATTTGGTAACTTCACATCCTGAGGAGGGCCTTGGCTCGGCAGCAGCGACCCCATGTACCCGATGACCTCTTCGAAGAGTGGCAAGTAGAGGACTATTGTGTTTGGCAAAGCCAAAAGAGAGCTCCCCCGGCTCGTTGTGGGTGGACTCTGCGAGGGTCCTCAGGAGCTGGTCGATTTCTCCTGATCGACAGCGCGGGGTTCGCGTGACATGGCTGCGAAGAAAAAGCCAGGTGTCCCCGCTATCGAACTCAAAGCGGGGTAGGTTATCGTCAGGAGACCAATAACCATAGTGAGTAAGCTTATTCCGTAGGGACGGTGAATCACCAACGGAAGTGCCGGAAGGAACAAACCTAAAGACATCCCCATTGCTAGCCTCAACAACGGTTGCATCGCACATTGGGGTGCTGCTTCCTGGTGCAAAAACATGCCATTCCCCTGTGATATGGAGGCGTGCAACCTTGTCAAGGGAGACCCGCGAAAGAGAGCGCCAATCGCAAGTTGCGTAAACGGGACCAGAGCACTTGGAGAAGTCAAGAATGTAGATTGCCTTCTCGGCATGTGCAACCCAATCTGGCACAACAACAAAGGTAGCGAAAGGATTAAGGGGCTGCGGATTGAGTGCGAAAACCTGTGACGAGCCATCATCACCAGTCTGCCTGACATATCTACCTGCAACTGCTGCATGGAACGTCGAAACGGCAGTGGGTAGTTCATGATGCAGGACGAAGAGACAGGTAGGATAGTCTGCTTTCATGACCGCGCATTGTAATGCAAAGACCTCTGGCTCAAGTCGCAGGGCCTCTCGGACAATGTCTCTGAACCCTTGGTTGGCCTCAGTACAAGCAGCACATTCAGGAGTGTCGGAGAGGTCAACTGCAGCAGGTGCTTCAGGGAGAAAGTCAACTGCGAGATCAGTTACGTAAGGGCCAACTATGTCAGGATCACGAACAGCCCCAACACACACAGGGAGGCTGATAAATCCGAAAAGCAAGCACAAACCCCAATGCCAGATAGAGAACCTGGTTTGAGGTAGGATTCTGCGCCTAACCCCTCGAGGGCGCCAGTCGAGGACTGGGTCAGTGACAGATCCAACAAGGGCAAAAGGAATCACAAGCGCTTTGTGCCTGACTGGAAAACAGGCAAGAAGAAGTCTCCCCAAAGGAGACCTTTGAATCAGTTTGTGTCCGAACAGGAGGGTCAACAAAGCGCTGAAAAAAGACCCCCCAAGCAGAATAAGGACAGAGGTAGCCTGATGCGTCAGCCACAAAATCCAGGAAGAAAGGGGCACAATCTGCTCGATCTCAGCCAAACCTGTGGACGTCCCTGAGCCACCGATACGTCTCTTAGGCACTAGGTTGGTGAGAGAGTTTAAAGGAGTGGGGGCATCCCGGAAGGGACAGCCAAAAGCCGACGTAGAGAAGAAGGTCGGAAGAAAACAATAATAAAAGGCACCGAAGCGCAAATCGCGGCCCCAGCAGGCAAGGACCTGCCAAAATGAGCAAAGGTAGAGGCACATTCCAAGGCAAGGAGTGGAAAAGTGCTGCCCCGGAGCTACAGAGGAAGCCTCGGGGGAAAAACTGCCAAGAAAATGAAAGCAGCACTGAAGCGCACAAGGTGCGGCGAAGCAATTAGCTTTGCGAAGCCCGTGATTGACAAAAGGACCTGCCTGGGACTTGGAGGACGCCCCAGCGCCACCGATGCGTCTCTTAGGCCCCAAACCAGGAACAGGTCTTACAATAACCCAAGCAACCCTAAAAGGGAAACCAGGACCAAAATTGGTGTGAGCTAAAACGAGAAGCCCAGAGGATGCACGATGCTGGGAGCATGGCGGGGCCAGCCAAGACGCAGCACAAAACCAGTGCTGAGTAAGACCGGCAGAGGAAGAAATTGGCTGAGTGACAATGAACTTCCAGAACCCAAGGAAGTCACTGCCGCTCCGGCCTTCAGACAGACGGCACCTTAAACATGATCCAAAGGAGGGCTTTCCAAGGCATTGTACAGCGACACGTGGTCCGTGCCTAATCCCAGGGGCGCAATCAAAGAAAATCGTCTCCCCAAAGAAGGATGTACAAGGGTCGGTGATAGAACACCCAAAACTGTACAGAATCCGAAGAATGTACAGAGTTTGTACTCCCTCATCGGCAACGCAGTACGCATTCAGGCCGCTACCAGGAAAGAGATCTTGCACGCAGGGCAACTCGCTCATCCACAGTGTCCCCAATGACAGTGTGGACAAACTAGGGCTCTGAATGCGATCCAAAATCCCTGTGCAGTCGAATGCAATACGCGAAGCTCTCAGAAGAGGAAATGGGGCTATCCTAGACCATCCAAGCTTGGCGCTCTCACAGCCCCAGGACGATGCCCCGTGTCCATCGGCATCTCGGAGTCCACATCTACGGTCCCTTCGGTCCTGGAGGCATCCCCAGATGCATCCGGAAGGGAAGTCGTGTCCCGGGCAGCACTGACGTCGACCCTGAAGGGCTGCAGCGCCTGGCCTCTCTTCGCATCTAGCTTCGCCTGGAGAGAGGGACCACTCGGTGGGCCAACATCTGGCTTGGTGTGTGTCTTGACCGATTGTCGTCTTCCCAAGCTCGGCGACGCCAAATTCACTCTCGTGTTGGGCGAGGAAACGTAGGGTGCCTTGTTGAGAGCGGGTGGCGCATAGCCTCCGAATTCCTCTGCTGCCGAGCAGGTCGCTGTCTCCAAAGGGTGCATCCTCTCCATGTCCTTGGCCTCGGCAGGGGTTGGCAGGGCACACCCAAGCCCCGGTGCAGGTCTCGCCCCAGGGAAGATCCCTGTTGCTCCTCCAGGCGGGTCCCGGTTCTCCCGGAGAACCCGAGCAGGATCCCTCTGATCCATTTCGCTTTGTGGCGCCCGAAAGGACCTGCCCTTCGCAAGCTGAAGAGCCTCCGCAAGGAAACCACTCTGCTCCGGGGAGTCCTCGCCCTCTTCCATAAAGGAGTCCCATGCTTCCTCCATGTCCTGAGTAGACTCTGTCCTGTGGGCACCTTCTATGCCGCGGACAATAATGTCCCTCACTTTCGCTGCAGCCTCCTGGCCGTTCTGCGTAACCGTGATGGTTTCCTCCTCCAGCCTGGCCAAGTCCTGCTCGTAGGCTGCTTGCTGGCGGTACAACTTCTCCTTGAGGTTCTGCTTGTAGATCGTCCACTGTTTTGCCCTTTGGGCTTTTTCTTCCTGGATCTTGCGGAGACGGGTGTCCGCGCGTCTGGCAGCAGTAAGGGCCTTCTGCACTTCCTGCAGAACTCCCGCATCGCTTGTGGCTCCCTTCTGGAAACCTTTTTGTCCGCCCCTCTGCTCCTCTGTGACATCGATGCGGTCGTATCGGTCTTGCTCCCCACGCCTGGGCGACCACGCACCAGGCCACCAATCCCAGTAGGATGAGCCGCTGGAGTCCGCTCGACCGCGTCCAGAGGGTCGTACCCATGTCTGTTGATGTCCTCGGCCTCCTCTTCCCATCACTCGAGGAAAGGAATGATGGCTCCGTAGCAGCAAGAGATCCTTCTCCGCCGGGGTGTGTCCGCGAAGAGAAGCGGTTCGAACCCTGAGACGGGCCCTTGATCTTCTGGCTCGTTGTCTTCTGTGCCACCGGGGCGAGGCCGCGTGAAGCCCAATGGCGCTCGTGAGGCGTGTCTAAAGACACTGGGGCAAGTCAGCAATCGTCCAGCTATTGGACGTCTTCTGAGCCCTATATATATATATATATATTTATTTATATGTATATGTATATATATACCCACATACACGTACAAGATATGTTTTGATGTGATATAGTATAGTATGTATGATATATGATAGGCCCATGGAGGTTTGATGGCTTGTATCTGATGTCTGTTTGATACACCGCAGGGCTTGGGGTTCAGGGTTCGCTTGCAGCCGGGTGTGCATAGCACCGAGGACACCCATGTGGAATGCTACGAGGAGCTGACGGAGATGACGCTTCTGCTGAACACCAGCACGGAGCTCATGGACATCGAAGAAGCCCACCTGCGCTTCGTCGCTCGTCTTTTTCTTTTCGGTTCTTCGGCTCAAACGCTGCTTTTGATCTGAACAGAGGTTCGCAGGACCAACGACTCCAAGGCGCAGAGAGTCTTGAGCTGTGGGACTATCGTATACTCTACCGGTTTTTGGCCCTTTTTTCTTGTGTCAGGTCCGGATGGGCATGCCCACCCTGAAGCGCTTCGCCCGGCCGCTGGACTGGGCCGGACTTGAAGCGGCCCTGCGCGGTTACGCGCGGCAGGTCCGGAAGTCCCAAGCCCACGGCGAAGAGGCCGGGCCCCTCTCAGCCCACTACAACTTATTCCTGGTAGCATTACTTTTGTGATTATTACTCCCATTACTCCTATTGTTTTTTGCTTTGAAATGATGATGCTTGTAGCAAAGTATATTTGACTCGTGAGTTATTTCTGGATTCACAAAAGCGCGTCACTGTCCCCCGCTCAGGCAGAGAAGCAGGCGGCACGGGGCCGGGTGGGCTAAGGCTCGGCAACATAAGGGCCTTAATAATACTAATAATACTAATAATAATAGTAATTATTAATAATAATAATAATTACCTCTACTATTTGGGGGGCTCCTTATGATGCTTCTAGTAGGATATACCCCAAAGCCGTATTCTAATTCTTAAGGCCCCTACATTAGGCATACAGCTTGTGGGCTTGCGGCCGAGTCTTTCTGTGTTCGCGCAAATTTCCACATCTGATTCTCGTCCTGTATTCATAGCCAGCTAGATGTCTCTCCATCTGTGTCTGCATGTGCATATATATATATATA
>CAJNDV010037452.1:24878-36289 GCA_905221635.1 Symbiodinium sp. CCMP2456 | reverse complement strand
ACTACGACTACGACTACGACTACGACTACGTCTACGACTACGACTACGACTACGACTACGACTACGACTACGACTACGACTACGACTACTACGACGACGACGACTACTACTACTACTACTAACTACAGGGTTCTGGCGCGAGGGGCAAGGGATTTGCAGACTTAAAGTCATCAGCCTACGAGGATACAAGCAGTAAAGCTTTTGCTTCAAGAGAGTCCCTAAACGCCAAGCCCAAGACTCGGCACCCCAAACCCACACCCTAAACCCCNNCCCCAAACCCTAACCCAAACCCTAAACCCGAAAACCCTAAGAAGGCCCCAAACCCTAAACCCCGAAAGCCCTAAGAAGGCCCCACACCCCAAACCCCGACAGCCCTAAGAAGGCCCCACACCCCAAACCCTAAACCCTAAAGCCCAAACAGTGGTTCTCACGGCAGTGGAAGCCCGTAAGGACGCGAGGCTGATGGCAAGAAGCCGCCCAGCTCGAGAAGTCAAGAAGCCTCGGTTTAGGGTTTAGGGTCTAGGGTTTAGGGTTTCGGGTTTGGGGCTGTAGCCGAAAAACCGTCCGTTTTGGGCTTGCTGCAATATCCAAAAATCCATAAGCAAGCAGGCTTTTTGGCCACAGGCGCATTTGAGCCAGTAGCCAGAGGATCGCGCATCTTTCATTTAGACGTGAGAGTTTACCGTTTCGGGTTTCAGGGTTCAGGGTTTAAGGTTTATGGATTAAGGTTTAGGGGAAACGGTTCACAGTACGTTTCAGTCTGTAAGTATCTACAAAGTGCTCCTTCAGCTTCTGACGGCGCCTCCCTGTGACATTCTCAGGTAGACTAGAAGCATGAATAATTACCGGCATTGTTCCCGAGGGTTCCTTGGTGTGATTGTAGTAACATATGCAAAAAATCTCTAGTCTAATTTCAATACCTTATATTCGGCGGAAGCATTGCCGGCTGTCTCTGCAGGCCCATGGCTTTGGCATCGCTGGCCCCTGTCCGCTGGTTTCACTTTGTCCACGATCATGGGTCTAAGGACCTTGAGATGCAAGCATCAATTGTTGGTTCAAGGTTGAGTGCGGTTCAAGGTTCAGGGCGGCTACGAGTATCTCCACTCCGGTGGGGGACAGCGTAACTCACTGCGTGTCTTCCACCAGCACCGTATCCGCAGGTCAACCTTTTTCAGGTTGAGCGCCATCTCATATTAGCACGGTCATCATTAACCTCGCTGCTGCCAGCTCATCCCGTTGACATCTACCAGTCATCTTGTTGATGTCTCCTGCTGCATCTATCTAGATCAGCCTAGCTAGAGGGTCCATACGATCCGCACATCCGAGTTAAGCGCGTACGAATCTGACAAAGCGATGGGCTTCTGAAATCCAGTTCCTGCTCGGCCAGCATAAGTAAAGAGAAGGATGTCTCGTTAGCATTATGGTAGAAACCTTAAACGCACACTTGATATGATAATCTTTTGATAGTCTTCCTACTACACGCAGCACTGCTTGATCTCTGCTTCCGCAGAGCTACGCAGAGTTGAAGTCAGGAGTTGCAGCTTTAGTGCTACGGTGGGCAGCTCCGGAAACCCTTCGCAGAGGCCGGAGTGAGGCTTAAATATAGGGGGCTGGAATAGGTCTATATTAATGACATCCCGCTCTAGTCTCTGGTATAGCTTTATAATGCTATATACCGCCCCCCCACCAAAAAAAAGCATATGCTAATCCTTACGATATCAGAGATTTAGATGGGCTTTTCGTAAGCACATGGGGTTAGCGTTTAGGGTTGTAGCTTAAATTACGGTTGAGGGTTCAGGATCTCAAGCCGTATGCCCTAAACCCTAAACCCTAAAGACCTTACACCCCCCTCCCTTCAGGACACCATACTGAGGGTTTAGGTTTAGTAAGGGGGTTCAGGGCTTCAGGCGGAAGGGGTTGAGACTCTGGTAGGGGATTCGAGTACTTGTCTATGGGGCACCAAACCCCATTCCACTTATGAAGGCTCTGCTAAACCTGCACAGTAACCCTTACAGACCTCTTTAAGCGAAACCCTGAAAGGAACCCTTTTCCCATCATTAAGACCCTAAGCCCCAAACCCTAAACCCTAAACCCTAAACCCTAAACCCTAAACCCTAAACCCTAAACCCTACATCATCAAGGCTCCATAGAGAAGTCGAGTCGTCCCAAGCTGCTCGGCCAGGGCCGGTCTTTTCAACGAGGCCCACCTGGCGGCCGACGTTCAGCGGGCCGCCTGAACCGACTTTAGCGAAGAAGCTTTGGGTTTTAGGGATGTCTGGCTTGGGCTTTGTGGGTTTAGGGTTTAGGGTTTAGGGTTCAGAGATGTCTAGGTTGGGCTTTCTGGGCGACTCTAAACAACGTGTTTGTTTGTGCTTTTACTTCCCAATTGCTTAAATCAGGGGTTTGGGGGTCTGTGGGTAGTCCTTGGGCTGTACATCTGCTTGGAAGCTTGGGGACCATTGACCTTTCATCGCTTGGCAGCGGCTATTTCAGCATTGCAGCGGAGTCTAGTCGGATACGCTCCCTTGGGGTTCCCGACTATAGCTTTCTGAGCCCCAAGCCCTCAACCCTCAAACCCGAACCCTAAGTAGGCCTTTGGGACATTTGTTATTTTCCCATGTTGGGCCTAAACCCAAGCAAGTTTCCGTTTTGGGGTCTCCGGGGCATCGCACGATTCAGGCGAAGCTTCTTGGTTCCCTGATGGCTGCCACTTAAAGGATGACGGGACTTAGCACCCAGGGTCACAGTGAGGGTTTAGGGTTTAGGGCATGTATACATAATCATAACCTTCATTAGGGTACGCATAAGCATACTTACTAAGCCCCCGGATCCTGTAGGGGTGAACGAACACTTAGGTGGTGTTTCGGGAATCAGCTGGAACGGGAGAGCTTTCAGCGGAACAGCCAACGAATGCTAAAGCAAGGTTATCGAGAGCCAGTCCAATCTGCAAGCTCGATCAATCGCAAAGACGGGAGTTTGAGAACATGGGGAACCCTAAAAAAAAGGAACATGAATACTGGGATCCTCATCGTACAGGCCCCTAAACCCTAAACCCTAAACCCTAAACCCCAAACCGTAAACCCTAAACCCTAAACCCTAAACCCTAAACCCTAAACCCTAAACCAAAGGGAACCCCTAAGAGAAAGCCTCACAGATCTTCATCGATGGCGACTGCATCTGCGAGTCCTTTTACCCCTACATGCAGACGTTGGCCAATCGGTCGAAGCTGGCGGTGTTTGTCGTGCCTCGGTTCGGTTTAGTGTTTAACGGTTTAGGGTGTTTAGGGTTTAGGGTTTAGGCTTTAAGAGTTTAGGGCAGGTGGTACCCAGAGACTCCAATATCCCTTTATGAAGGAATATACCTTAAATTATAGTAGGATCCTTAATATGATGTAAGGTAAATTCCTTAATTACGGGATATTGGAGTCTTTGGGGAGTTTAGGGCAGGTGGTACCCCGAATGTCAGCCGTCTTCCTGCGCTCAGCCTCCCACAAAGACATCAACAAGGAAGTCTGGCAAAAAACTTGGAGATGCGACAGAGGTCTAGTAACATCCCCTGATGTTCCTCCCTCTCCATACAACATCATCCGAAACCCTAAACCCTAAACCCTAAACCCTAAACCCTATTCCAAGTAGTAAGGTCCTCTGCTCAGAAGCCTTATGGTTACCCTCATCATAGACCCCTTAACATAAAGACCCGTAACGGGAGCCTACCCTAATCATGAAGGCCTCGAAGTTGCCCTTAGGGCACGACCCTGAGGCGGTAAAAGGTGACCAGAGGATCGCCAAGGACACCAAGCTGAGAGATTGCTACAAGTTCTTTTCGGGTGTAGGGTTTACCCTCAACCCTCAACCCTCAACCCTCAACCCTAAACCCTAAGGGTTGAGGGTTTAGGGTTCAGGGTTCCTTCTTGAAGGTTTACCATGCTGTCAGGGTGGAGTCTGGGCGTTTGGATATTTAGCAGAATTACGCCTTGGGGGTCCCTCTTAGACTCATCGTAGAATCACGCCCCAAAGCCCTTGCGCTTTGAGAGCTTGCTTTCCTGCTGCATTTGCATTGTTGTTCTCTGCGTTGTCTGGGTTTAAAGCTCTCCGTATCCGGAGAAGGGGCAGCAGTTTTCTTAATGGGATACAGCCGAACCCTAAAACCTAAGTCATGCAATAAGGTGGAAGGTTGCGGCTTGGGCCTAGAAATTCGCGCGGAGGGGTGTATGCATTTCAGGCCATGGCCGAACATGAGCAGGTGTAAGCCTTTTGAAAGTACCTGAGTGACGTAAGATGACGTAAGTGGCCGAAATAATCCAAAAGGGGTTGTCGGGTCATAGTTCGATGGAGATCGAGCCCTAAACCCTAAACCCTAAACCCTAAACCCTAAACCCTAAAACCCTACAAGGGAAGGTGATTCCTAACTGTTATAACCCCGATCTTAGCCGCTCCTCGACTCTTTTGAATCGGAGAAGGTTTAGCTAAGCCCCAAGGCCCAAACCCTGGGTTTAGGGTTTAGGGTTTAGGGTTTAAGTTTAGGGTTTAGGGTTCCCAAACCCTGAACATCAACATCTTAAGCCTGGCCTCAAGGCCTTTCGTGGATGTGGGTGGCTGGAGACAGGGGCGTGCAGACGCAAAAGGGGGCTTTAGAAAACAAAAACATCTTAAGCCCTAAGCCCACACTAAGCATCGTGGGCGGCCTTGGCAGGACAGGCTTCGAAGAAGACTTCTGGAGTCTGGCATTGACGAATCGCAGCTTCTGCTGGTGCCCACGAGGATGCTCCGCTTTGTTTTGTTTTGGGGTGGGGTGGGGGTGGGGGGTGGGTGGGGATTGAGGGTTTCGCGCTTAGGGGTTCATAAGGGTTTTGTGGTCAACACTGAACCGTAAATCCGACAGATGGAAAAAGGCGTTCAACAAAACATCCTAAATCTGGGGAGTAAAGGGTTTTTTTGGGGCTTGTCGGGTTTATGAGGGGTTGCATATGGCTACCTGTTTGTATTTTCTAACTTTTTTATGTTGCCGCTTCAGGGGGCTTTTTTTTGGGTTACTGGGGTGCGGGGGTATTCGAGGTGTAGTTGTCGGGTTGAAACTCCTTTTGCGCCTTGGTTCGGGCGTTCCCATCTTCTTGTGGGAGGTAAGCATGAAGTATTGTAGGGGCCTGAAGAATTACCTATGTTTTTTTTGGGGTTCCTAATTATAAGTATAGTATAATGGGCCTCAAAACCATAAGGCCCCTATATTAGGGGTTCCGTCCTTTTTGCTTCGAGTTGTTGCGGAGTCCTAAACCAGCCCCAAACCCGAAACCGTCAACCCTAAGCCGCAAAAGGCTAAAGCCCTAAACCAGCCCCAAACCGTGAGCCCCAAAACCATAACTGGCCCTAAATCCTCAAACCCTAAACCCTAAACCCTAAATCCTCAAACCCTAAACCCTAAACCCTAAACCCTAAATCCTCAAACCCTAAACCCTAAACCCTAAACCCTAAATCCTCAAACTCGCCAAGGACCGGGGCGGAGAGACCCGTGCAGCACAGAGGTGTACATGAGGGCTGTACTACGTAGAACTTTGGTTTTATACTATAAGGTTCCGTTAAGAGGTTAATAGTTTCTGTTGTTGTGTGGCAGGGGTGTTAAGAAGTAGAACAGGGTTTCAGAGAATATTAACATAGAGTTCTATAGCGACGATGAGCATTAAGTATTCGGACCACCATATTCTGGTCATGCAGGGTTTAGGGTTTAGGGTTTAGGGGTTTAAGGGTTTAGGGTTTAGGGTTTAGGAGGCACTTTATCTTGCAGAGGTGGTAGGATTGTATCACCAGCCTCGGCACTTGTCGGGCTTGCAGGTTTAGCCTGAGAATCTCCGCAAGATATGCGGGTAGTGCTCTGAATTAGGGTCCCTTTAAAATTTAGGGTCCTTTTCGGTAGGGGTATCGTGCTATTTTGGGGACCTAAAAAAGGACCTGAATTTAGAGAACTATCCACGTACCCACCTCCTCCATTTTGGGCAATCCACCGCCACTTTGCTGCACAGGGTGTTGCAGTTGGACATATCAGTGGCTTCGAACGTCTGTTGGCCTTTGTTCGAAGCTCTTGGATTGGAGTTTCTGGTGGTAGACACTCCAAGATTCCACAAGTCCAGAGGAACGCTGCAGATGTGGTGCTCACCTACCTCTATGGACGCTATGCGGGCACGAAGAACTACCTTGCTTCATGGCTTCATGAAGGGTCCCTTTGTTGTGGTCCTCTAGCGGTGCAGACACAGTCATACCGTCATTCAGCATTCCCTCAAGCATCTGTCGACAGAGCGCCGAGTCTTCATCCGAAGGGTGCAGTGCAAGCGATTTGATGATGACAGTTACGCTGGACAAGATGAGCTATCATGAAGGTAGAACCACATCAAGAAGCCAAAGATCGCTTCTGTGCCTGCCACGTGTGAGTCGTACGTTAGTAGCAAGCCATGCAGCACACATAGCGCTTCAGTGATTCCCAGGTTTCCGATGACCGCAAGTGGTTCGAGGCCGTGTTTGAACGCCGTTCTATGTGGGTTTCAGACGTTCTGCAAGGCCCCCCCAGACAAAGGTTTAGGACTCAGCGTGTTACACCGCCATGTCCAAACCCTCAAACTCCCTAAATGCCCGACCCCCAACACACGAAGTCCTAAACGCTAAAGCTGCAAGCCCAAGGCTTGTGGACGGAGGCGGACAGGGCCCTAAACCCCAACCCAAGCTTCAAATTGAATCAATCTTAAGAAATACGTTCGCTAAGTATGAAAGATCTAAGTTATGATGTTATATGCCGCATGCCTTGAGCTCCATCGCCCACCTGACTTGAAAAACGCTGTCCGAACCCAAGGGTTTAGGGCTTAGGGTTTAGGCCCTAAACCTCTAAAACACGTCAGCTCCTAAACCCTGCGAGACTGTGAAGGGCGTGGTCTGTAGCTCAACATTTCCTCAGCTGGAAACTCTACACCCCAAGCGCCAAATGCTTCCGCCCTAAACCGAAGGAAGAAGTCATGTCTAGAACCCTAAACCCCAAACCCTAAACTCTCAACCCTAGACCCTAAACCCTAAACCCTAAACTCTAAACTCTAAACCCTAAACCCTAAACTCTAAACTCTAAACCCCAAACCCTAAACCCTAAACCGTGGCTCAAAAGAGCCTAAACTGCAGATCCCCTCGACTTCTTTGCAGGGGCCTTTATGATAATTTGAACGGGGCTTTGGAGCCCATTCTACTATTATTATAATAAGGACCCCCCCCAAAAAAAAAATATAGGTAACTACTACCCTAAACCTAAACCCTAAACCCTATAGGATTTTGGGGAACCCAGAGGACTCCTCTTGGTACTTCTTGCGTTCTTCCGACCCCTAAACCCTAAACCCTAAATCCCTAAACCCTAAACCGTCAACTTCCTGTGAGACGCCTGCACATGGGCCGGGGGAGCTGACTTCGGTGCTGGCGCCTCGGCTTTAAAGGTTTAGGGTTTAGGGTTTAGGGCTTAGGGTTTAGCGTTTACCCTAAGGGTCCATGTGCACAAATAGTACATACTTTGGCTTTAGAGTTCGACCGTAGTCCATATTTAGGTACTTTGGGGCCAATGTTATTTGGGCACATGGACTCCTAGGGTTAGGCTTTAGGGCTTAGGCAAACCCGCAACAACTCAATAGTTTAGGCTCTAGTGCCACAAGCTCTGCAGCCCTAACAGGAACCCAGTGAAAACCCTAAACCCTAAACCCTGAACCCTAAACCCTAAACCCTAAACCCTTCACAGGGCACCACAGGTATTAGGTTTAGGGTTTGGGCTATACCAACCCCAGACCCCCAAAAGGATCTAAAAAATGGATCCCCTAATTTGGGACCCTAACTACTAAGGGGTACTTTATAGGAACCCCCTTAGGGGATCTATCTTTTAGATCCTTTTGGGGGTCTGGAACAGTCCAGTCAATCTCCAGAAAGCCCAATCAGTGTCAACCAGACCCAACTCAGGACAGCACCGGCGCGCTCATGATCTCTGCCTGTTCACCATGTCGTCATAATCTTAGGGGCTGGGTACCCTAGCCCAAAAAAAAGGTTAAGCTTTTGAATCATAGTAGGATCATATAGGCCCCAAAAGGTTAAAGGTTACCTACTCAGCCCCTGAGCTACTATCCACGGCATCCGCCTAAACGCAAGCCCCTTGCAGTATTCTAATTCTCGGCCTTCCCAACGCAAGACCACGTTAAGCCTGAATCTTAAACCCTAATTGCCCAAACCCTCAAACCCTAAGATCCCTTAGCTCGCTGCCAAACCCGCAAACCCTCCACCCTAAACCTTAAACCCCTCAAGCCCGAACCCTAAACCTCGCAACACAGAGGGAGCTTCCCCGTTCTGGGCATATTTGGCCCTAAGCCCTAAACCCTAAACCCTTTGGTTTCGTGGACCATGCAGCTCGAATTCGGGGCTTCACAGCCTGAGCGTTTAGGGGGTTTAGGGTTTAGGGTTTCAGGGTTCGGGGATTTTGAGGCGTTCCTTAACCCCAAAGAACCTACTTTTTTAGGGTTCCTTACTATAGTTTCTTTATATAAAGTCCTTAAAAAGGTAGCTTCTTTGGGGTTCAGGTTGGGGTTAAGAGTTTTTAGCGCTGAAGGGTTGCAGGGCTCTTTGGACAAAGGGACAAAGACTCCGGGGCTTAGTGATGAGGCTTCAGGGTTTGGGGGTTATAGGATATAAGCAACAGGGCCGCTCAACCCTCCACATGCGTTCACGACGTACGGGAGGCAGGATCATTCAATCAGTAAAACTAGTAAGATATTATTGGGTTGAGGGTCAAACGACAGGGCTTGATCCGTGACCTTGTGGCCAAACCTGTCCTACATGCCCGTTTCTACAGGCTACCTGGGAAACTTCACCCACAAGACCACCTACCCAAACAATTACGGGACAATAGCAGGGACCCCTATAAGAAACCCCTAATCCTAATACCCCATATAACCCTTATATACCCTTTATATAGTCTCATAAAGCCCCTATATAACCCCAAGGGTCCCTTTAAGGGTCCCTCCTTTAGTCCCTTGAAACGGCATTCACGAAACCACTGAGGTCAAATAACACTGGCCCCGAATCCTTCAGACCAATGCAAGCGTCGCAGACAACTCAGCGTATACCGCGTGTGCCTTTATTCCAGGGGGGCTTCTACCTGTTTATCGAGCTAGCCATCTATCCACTTGTCTATCGGTGCATATATCTGTTTTTTGTATATATACATATACATATACATATAATATACACACATATAAATGTATCTATATATATATATATATATATATGTGACTCACGCTGTGACCCTCAGCGGGTTCACAGCACCTGCCTGCACTGACTGCAGGAGCTTGGCAGCCGCATCCTGACAGATGAACGCTTCCAGTGGCTCTGGAAGCCTTTCCCGAATTGTCCATAAACCCAATTAAAGAGTTCCTTTAAGGGGATCCTTTAAGGGTTTCTTTAAGGGTACCATAATGCGGGTTTAAGGATCCCTATAGGGTAAATAAGGGTCCATGTACCTAAATAGTACAGTTCCTTGGTCCCATATACGGTTTCATCATGGTGAAAGGGAAAGGGGGGACTTCAGGGTTTGCGAGGGTCTATGAAAGCCCGAAGTACGACCCTAAACCCTAAACCCTAAACCCTAAACCTAAACCCTAAACCCTAAACCCTAAACCCTAAACCCTGAACCCTAAACCCTAAACCCTAAACCCTAAAAAGCCAGGGCTTCTAGGAGACCCTCAACCCAAAACTTTCAAATCTTAACACGAACTGTCCTTCCTTAAACCCCACTATATAGGGTTTAGGGCTTAGGGTTTAGGTAATAAACGCAACTCTCATAAGGACCCTGGGACCTCATTCCTTTAGGTCTAAGTGAAGGGCGCAGGAGCGGTAGGGTTTAGGGTTCAGGGTTTACTTGGAGGTTCATGGGTAGTTATAAGTGGAGCTATAAGTGGGTTAGCTATAGTTATAACCCAAATTAGGGGGCTTATAACCCCACTTGTAACTACCCATAAACCTCCAAGTCGGGTAGGGTAATCTGAGTCTGTGAGCACGAGGAAACCGGATCGTATGCCAGCGAACCCAACTCCTGTTCAATTTCCTACCATGAACAGTTCCCTAAGGGTCCAAAGGACCCAATAATGAGGTACTTTGGTTGCGGATAGTTAATATTAGGGAGAGTATATGATTATTAGGTACTTGGACCCTTAGGGGTTGTGCCTGTCCCAACCGCCCATTGGAGTCACTTCTGTCTACAGCCCAGGAACCCAGGGATTTCGAATCCCCGTACACTCTTAAGCATATTAGTTAAGCCGAAACCAAACACCCTTAAACCCACAATCCACGACCCTAAATCTCGAAACTGTGCACCCCTAAATTTAAACCCTGCACCGGAAACCTCAAAACTCAACACGTCTAAACCCTACACACTAAACTCCAAAACCTCAAACCCCTAACCCCCCCTTCCCCCCCCTCCCCAAAAAAGCACCTGATCAGCCACTCCAAACCCCAAAAACCTCGAGCCCCCAACCTTCAAAAGGCCGCTGACAAGCCCGGGCTCTGAACCATACTTCCCCAATAAGGGGTTTAGGATTTAAGATTTAGTGTTTAGGGTTTAGTTAGGGTTTAGGGTTTAGGGTTTAGGGTTTAGGGTAGGGAAATAAAAGGTTAAACTTTCTGACTATATACTACGAAGTTATAATAATAAGAACCCAAAAAGTGCAGGGGGGAACTAAAGACTTGTTCAGTATCCTAGGGGATTTACAGGTTACCCTTTGGGATGATATGGAGGTTATCATGCCAAACCCCCTAAACTCTGAACCCCAGACCGTGACTCTAAACCCTAACCCTGAACCGTGACTCTAATATAGGGGCCTTAATAATTAGAATAGGGTTTTGGGGGTCCTTCTTTATAGTATAGTTAGAATAAAGAACCCCCAACAGTAATATAGGAAATTATTAATAAGGCCCCTATACTAAACCTTTATAGTTTAATTTTAATAAATGAACCCCTCCAACATAATATAGAAAATGATCAAGGCCCCTATACTAAACCCTGAACCCCGGACCGTGACTCTGTACCCTAAGCACCCTAAACCCTAAACCCTAAACCCCTAAACCCCTAAACCCTAAACCCTAAACCCCTAAACCCCTAAACCCTAAACCCTAAACCCTAAACCCTAAACCCTAAACCCTAAGCCCTGGGCGGACCCTGGCCTGCTGTTGCTTCTTCTGCTCTTTTTCTCTGGCTTCCTTCTCCTGCCCACTTGGAGGCTCATGGTTTAGGGTTTAGGGTCTAGGGGTTTAGGGTTTAGGGGTTTAGGGTTTAGGGTTTAGGGTTTAGGGTTTAGGGTTTGGGGTTTGGGGTTTGGGGTTTAGGGTTTAGGGTTTAGGGTCATGGGTAGGTAGTAA
>CAJNDV010037452.1:7631-23944 GCA_905221635.1 Symbiodinium sp. CCMP2456 | reverse complement strand
TTAGGGTTTAGGGTTTAGGTTGTCCTCTTCTTCTGCCCGGCATCGAGGTTCTGTCCCTCTACGCAGCTCCAAAAGCTACACCATGAACTGGAGCTTTTCTGGGGAGCGAAAATATCGTTGTGAGTGTTGTGTACTGGCTGTATTGGGGGCGTAGTTGAGGGCAAGGTCGGGTAGGCAGCCAGTTTGTAGACCCTGGCGTGGAGTAATATGATTCTTTGATGCCCAGAACCCGACAGAGGAATTCCATGTGCTGCGCATCAATACGGTAAAGTTGCTTCTGGTTAAGCGTGCGTGCGTCTAGACCATACAGTAGATACTTCACCAACATGTGTGCACTTGGCCAACTGCAGCTATTAACGAAAATGTCCTCTGCTGCACGAAAAGGCAAACCTTAACCCTGTGGGCCATCACGGCCCCTTTGTCGGTCCATCCGACGACCTGGAAGACGCTTCAGCCTTCAAATTCTGCCATTCTGCCACAATCTCCTCAAACACCGAAAGGTTGAACAGTATCAAGTGCCCCTCCCAGAATGAGACGGTCGTACATATCAGCGTAGATCGACGACGCAACGATTACAGTTGTGAGGCCTTGTGGGAATTATGGGCTTCTGCATTCAGGGCTTGGGTAAGGGGTTCGCTTAGGATCTTAGGTTCATGGACTGCCTGGGCCAAGACGACGAAATACAGACCCAGAAACTGCGGGGATCGGAAAATCAAACTGGTACGCCCCCTATAGTCCATAATTACAGTGATCCGTATAATGCCTATAAGCCGTGAGCCTTAAACCCGACAGCCCTAAACCCGAAACCCTGCAAAANNAAGCCCTAAACCGCAAGCCCTAAACCCTCTACCCCTACAGTACGCTTATAGGTCCCTTTATAATCGCAAGCCCTAAACCCTAAACCCTAAACCCCAAATCCCCACCCCAGCCCTTGACCGCCGCCTCTTTCTCCTTGGCTTCTCTTTCCTGTGCAGTCCGGCGAGCTCAAGCATTTTGGATTTCGTATTTGGGAGTTTCATTGTTTTAGATATGGGTGTTTAGGGTTTAGGGTTCATGGTTTAGGGTTACAGTTTACGGCTCAGGATTAGATACATACGGTTTTGAGTTGTTCTATAAGTGCCCTCTACGGACTTTAGTGTTCAACAAGCATAACTATGATTGTAGGTTAAGGCACACATGGGCATGATCACCATGGTTTTCAGGACCGTCGCCGATTTTTCAGGCCCAGCCTGCAACGCCCGATGAAAGAGTGTGACTGATTACTTAGGCCCTCTGTACTGTTACCTGAACGATTTTGAGGTTCAGGCTTCTGGCACTAACTAGCCCCTAGAATAGAAGGGCTTCCCTGTAACAAGTAAAGCCAAAAGCCCGGTGTTCCAAACAGCGACACACCAATCCTGGAAGATGTGTAAGAGGGGGATGATTGCACGTAGGAGCCCTGGTTGTTGGAGCACCCGTTTTTAACGGGAGTATGGCACCACAAACTAAAACCCTAAATCGCCTCGGAGCAATATGCTAGCGTATTGGGGGTACATTGTAGGGGAATTCAAACTTAAAGGGGGCACTACTAGTGAGAAACTGTTCCGACCCCTGTATTACGACTCAGTTGCTTCATTCAGGAAGGGATTGGAGGATGTCGGCGAGAGGTTTCTGAACTTGGTGTGAAGTCGAGGGTTTAGGGTTTAGGGGGGGATTTGGCTTTCGGTCGAAGGGCTTCGAGGCTTAGCACTTGGGGCAGTTTGGGAAGGTTGATAGTGCCGGAGTGCATTTCATGGGTCTAAACCCTAAACCCTAAACACCTAAACCCTAAACCCGAAACCAAACTCCGCACCTCACGCTCCTTCTTGTCCGCCTCCTCCTTCTTCCTCTTCTCGTCCTCCTTCTTCTTCCTGACACACACAGCAAATCGTTCTCCTGCACCCTTACGTCTCTCTCTCTCTCACACACACTCTCTCTCTCTCTCTATGTATGTATTATAATATAGATAACCCACATATGTACATACATATATATATATATATATATATGGTTATGTACTATTATATTATATATATATATATATACACGATTGTACACCAACAGATAGATGCGACATATTGCTGCAACGATGAGACCCGAATACCCCTTGATTACCCAGAGGGTCCATATGTGCTACCATTATGTGAATAGGTCCCAAAAGAACATCCTTAGTATGGTTTTGGAGACTTAATTAATTACATAATAGTCGTATATGTGGACCCTCTTGATGACGGAACATACCCTAAATTGTAGGGGCCATAGAAATTCTGGTCGAAGGTGCATTTCTTAATGAAGGCCCTGAAAACCCTAAACCCAGGGGCATTTCGCTCTCTCTGGGCCTGTTTTCTGGATTCACGAACGTCCTACAGCCAGAGAGCCCAATACTCCTTACATAAGGAATATACCTTAAATTATGGGGGGCCTTAATACTATGATTTAAGGTATATAAAATTCTTTGATTAAGACCCCTTAATTTAAGGGGTCTTGGGCTCTGTGGGCACAACCCGACGGGCAGCATCAGGATTGGCTTGACGGCGTTGGAGAAACTCGGGTTTTTCTAGGGTTTCGGGGTTGAGGGTTGAGGGTTTAGGGGTTGAGGGTTTAGAAGTTTAGGATTTCGGGATTGGGGGTTTGGGAGTTTAGGGTTTCGGGATTGGGCGATTAGGAGTTGAGGGTTTAGGGGTTGAGGGTTTAGGGTTTCAGGGGTGTAGGAGTTTAGGGGTGTAGGGTTTAGGGGCTTAGGGTTTAGGGTTTAGGGTTTAGGGTTGAGGGTTTAGGGCTTCAGGGGTTTAGGGGTTTCGACTTCTGCCACACCGTTGGTGACCTGGTGGCTTGTTCTCGGTGTCCAAACGGTGTGGCTTCCTGAATGTATCCCTGATGAACAAACCTCCCTTTCCTTAAAGGCCCTAGTATTTCGATCCCACTTTTGTTTTACCTAAGCCCTAAACCCTAAACCCTAAATCCTAAACCCTAAACCCTAAACCCTCAACCCCTAAACCTCTAAACCCCTGAAGCCCTAAACCCTCAACCCCTAAACCCTAAACGCTAAACCAGAAATCTGGTTAAGGGGGCCGGGACTTGTCTCTTGCTCAGGGGTCTACATCGGTATAATAAGGGTCCTACTACCTATAGGGTACTATATTAGGGTCCCCTATTTTCGGAAACTCCCATATCTCTTCGGCTGCCTTTCTGCTTCTTCAGCTTCGCGCTTGGCCTCAAATAGCAGTTGCTCGTCTTGGGAGCTTGCGGGTTTTCGGGGTTTATTTAGGGTTTAGGGTTTAGGGTTTGGCTTAAACGCCCAGTAACCTAGGATTAAACAGGGCTCCATTTTTGGTATTGGGTACCTTTATAAGGACCCTAAGACTCCAAAGAGGGGACAAGAGGGCCAACTGGGAGACCAAGTTGTGGATCCGGGAGCTGGCTGCAGGAAGACCGACTTAGTAAATGGTTCTTTTATAGACTTATAAGTACTATAACCCCAATTAGGGTCCCTTTTGGGGTACTTATATGTCTGCTTATCACCTACTTACTAAGTCTCCCGACCCTCCAAGTACCTGCTCCCCTGAACCCCCGAAGATCAAGAGGCCGCAGACCTGCAAAGCTTAAACCGCCCCTTCCCCCAAACCAACCGAAACTCCATGCATCATCATGACGGCCCCGTCTAGGGTTTAGGGTTTACCTTAACCTAGCAAAACCCACTTTTTTGTAGGTTCTTATTAACAACCCTAATATGGGATTTATAGGGACCCTACCAAAAAAGTAGGTTCTGGTGGTTTCCCAGACCCCCAAAAGGATCTAAAACATAGATCCCCCAATTTGGGACCCTAGCTACTAAAGGGTACTTTATAGGAACCCCCTTAGGGGATCTATTTTTTAGATCCTTTTGGGGGTCTGGTTTAAGGTAGGGTTTAAGGTTTCAATGACGGCCCTTTTGGTGGAAACGAGTGTGCTGGCCATCCCTCTGAATCCAGAACCACATTCCCATTAGGGTTTAGGGTTTAGGGTTTCGGGGCTTAGGGTTTAGGGTTTAGGGGGAGGATCTAAAAAGTAGATCCCCTAATATGGGACCCTAACTACTAAAGGGTACTTTATAGGAACCTCCTTAAAAGATCTACGTTCCTGGGGGTCTGGGTTATCTATGGCGTTAATCAAAGCCCCATATGAAACCTTATCCCCAAACTCGCCGAAAGCCCTGAAACCTAGAGAGCTTGCAGTATCGGAAGACGGTGCCGGACACGTGTCAAACCCATTCACACCATCTGTGCTAGTCATGAAACTGGCTTCTCAAAAGAAAAACCTCCAGAAGTTTGAATCCAATGACTCGGTTGAAAGGATGAGCCTTTATCATTCGAATCGAGACTTTGGTGCTGGACTAGTCTGACTGCAAGGAAGGAGTCCTCAATCAAGGTTACTAGTTATTCAGGCCCCTATATTCCGCTGGGGGGAAGTTATTCCTTTAAGCCCAGTCCCCTGGCCCAAAAAAGTTTAAACGTTTCTTATAGTAGGGGGTTTAATATACCAAAAAGTTTAAAGTTTACCTACTGGTCTCCTAAGTATTTCATTTCCTTCAATGATTGCAACCCTAATCATACGAGAGCCTCTATTTTGGGTCATGCTGCAGTGTCTGCAAATGTCCACCTAAGTGCGACAGTTCAGGGTTCAGGGTTT
The DNA here is from genome assembly GCA_905221635.1 of Symbiodinium sp. CCMP2456. Classification (NCBI taxonomy): domain Eukaryota; class Dinophyceae; order Suessiales; family Symbiodiniaceae; genus Symbiodinium; species Symbiodinium sp. CCMP2456. The sequence goes on along the minus strand of CAJNDV010037452.1, from coordinate 19,258 downwards.
AAGGTTCTTTGGTTCGGGGTTTCGACAGTTCATGCACTTGAGAACGGTATGCTCAAGAGACTAAAGGAGGGACCCTTAAAGGGACCCTTGGGGTTATATAGGGGCTTTATGAGACTATATAAGGGGTGTAGAAGGGTTATGTATGGTATTAGGATTAGGGGTCCCTTCCAGGGGTCCCTCCTATTGTCCCTTAATATGCAGCAACCCCTAACAACAACAGCCAAACCTGCAGCTGCAAAGTGGTTCCGGTTTAGGGTTTAGGGTTTAGGGGTTTAGGGGTTGAGGGGTTGAGGGGTTGAGGGGTTTATGGTTTAAGGGGTTTAGGGTTTAGGGCTTAGGGAGGTTAGGGTGGTCTTGAGGTGTCAACCCTATGACAGCGCCCACACCAGTTTAAGCTGAACCGCACTAGGAGGTTCATGGACAGTTGCAGGTGGGGTTAAAGTCCCTAAGTTATCCTACTCGTATCCCAACTTATAAATCTAGAACCTTAAACCCCAAACCCCAAACCCTAAACCCTAAACCCTAAACCCTAAACCCCTAAACCCCTAAACCCCTAAACCCTAGACCCTAAACCTCCAAGCACAAGCCCTAAACCCCAAACCCGAGCCGCAGCGATCAAGGTCGTGGAGCACGCAGATTGGGCCGCTTTTCTCGCCTGGCTGTCGCAGGCCGAAAGGAGCTTGACGTGGAGCTTTAGGCATTCCTTTGGGGGTTAGGGGTTAGGGTTTAGGGTGTAGGGTTTAAGGTTTACGGTGTAGGGTTTAGGATTTAAAACCCTAAACCCTAAACCCTAAACCCTAAACCATTTAGGGTTTAGGGTTTAGGATTTAGGGTTCAGGGTTTCGGCTTCAGGCTTGTGTGGCTTGTTATGAAGGTCGGAGAAAGTTTGTCCACAGTGCCCCTTGTAATGGTGCAGCATCCTATACATCCCGTAGTTATCAAGGCCCCGGAGGTCTGAGTGGCAGGGGGCTTTGTTCGGGCTTCACGTGCAGTTCTTGGGACCCGTACTCGCTCAAAACCCCCTTATAATGCCCCTTACAAGACCTGTTGAACCGTCATCAACCCCCATTATCATGCCCAGTGGAGCCTGATGTCCCAAGACCTCAAATGCAAAACTGCCCAGACTACCCCTGAACCCTATAAAGCCCTGAGCCGCCCAAGAAATCCATGCAAGATGCCCTAGCCCCCAAACGCCCTAACTAAACCGTAAAAGCCCCAGCCTGAAACGCTAAACATCTCCAAACCCTCAAAATCCTGTAAAGCCCTAGAGCCTAAAACCCTAAGCCCTAAACCCTAAACCCTAAAACCCCAAAGCCCTCAAGCCCATAGGTTTCTGAAGCTTTCCGCAGGCCAGTTCGCCAGTCCACCTCTTCAGCACCCTCAGGCCGCAACTGATGAGGATGATCCTGGTGATGATGATGTTGATGATGATGGTGATGGTGTTGGTGATGATGATGGTGATGATGTTGATGATGATGATGTTGTTGATGATGATGATGATGATGATGGTGATGGTGTTGGTGATGATGATGATGATGATGATGACGATGATGATGATGTTGATGATGATGACGGTGATTGTGGTGATGATGTAATGTTGATGTTGAGGATGGTGGCCATGATGATGGTGATGATGATGATGGGGACGGTGATGGTGGTAATGATGTGATGTTGATGCTGATGATGATGGTGGCGATGATGGTGATGATGATGATGATGACGATGATGATGATGGTGACGGTGATGGTGGTAATGATGTGATGTTGATGTTGGTGATGATGGTGGCGATGATGGTGATGATGATTATGATGAAGCAGAAGAATAAAAACAATAAGACTATTATGATGATGATGGTGATGATTATGACGATAACGATGATCATGCTGATGATGATGATGATGAAGGATGGCACATGACGAGATGTCCGAAAAGAGGTTGATGCTGGTGAAGAGGGTGATGACCTTCATAGTGGTGCTGATCATGATGAAGACAAAGATGCTGACGACGACGCCGATGGAGATGATAAAAGCTATGGTCAAGACGATCACAGCATTGCCGGTGCTGACGTGCATGCTGCCAATCCGGCCCTCCCTGAGGGCGGCACATGGGGATCGGAGTTGAGGATGTTTGCCTTGGATTCAGAGATTAAGGGTATGTAAGGTTCACAAGGGGTTGAGGAGTCCCCAGACCCTTAGCTCCAAGACCCTAAAACCTGAAACTGTCACAGCCCCATTTGCTGAGAGACTGCTTCGCTTGAGTCTTCTGGCCTCTGCATTGTATATGCTAGAGCGAATACCGCGACTGTAAGCCACACGTCTACCCTCTTAAGAATAAGCTCCGGGCGAAAGAGAAAGCTGCACTGATCCAGGAGCACGCCTGCAGAATTCAAGGTTCAACTTTCGGGGATTAGGGTGTAGGGCTTAGGGTTCGTGCAAGAAGTTTATGGTTCGGGGCACCCCAACATGAGTCTTCGATCATGATCTTAAAAGGAGCAAAGGACGAACCAATAGCCGCGCACATCGTGTCGCAAAGACAGGAAGCTACCGTTTTAAGCCGCAGCCATCGTGACATGGTGATTTCTTAACATGGGAGGATGAATATCTATGTGCCGGCATAGCAAGGTCTTTACAGGAAGGATGCTAAGTGCCACTGAAGGTCTATTTCAGGGCCCCCTTACGGCAGAACGTGGTGCCATGCAATTCAACCGTCGTGCTTCTGAGATGCCCGAATGACTCTGCACACGCTCAAACCCCAGCCTAAACCCTAAACCCTAAACCCTAAACCCTAAACCCTAAACCCTAAACCCTCGCCTAAACCCTCTAATAACAGCCTTTGGGCTCAAAGCCCCCAAACCCTAAACCCTAATCCCTAAACCCTAAACCCTAAACCCCAAACCCTAATCCCTAAACCCTAAACCCTGAACCTTGAACCCTGAACCCTGAACCCTAAACCCTAAACCCTGAACCCTAAACCCTGAACCCTGAACCCTGAACCAAAAGAATGGACCCCAACCGCTTACCCTACTTGATCATAATCAAAATCATGATAATTCTCAAAGCTTAGTGACGATAAAAAGCAAAAATTAGAATGCTGAAACCCTGAAGCCCTGAAACCTTAGGAAGAAGTAATGCCGTACGGATTGTGGCTGAATTTTCTTCACGCGCGCGGGAACGCCTCTGTCAAGCCGAGTTTTCCGCGGGCAAGCATCTGACCCTAAACCCTGAACACCCTAAACCCTAAACCCTAAACCCGAAACCCTAAACCCTAAAACCCTAAACCCTAAACCCTAAAACCCTAAACCCTGAACCCTAAACCGGTCTAGTTCGTATCCTGGCCTTTGAGATTCAGGGCAAGGGATTGAGGGTTCGGGAATTGTCGGGCTTGTGGCTTGTGAAGGTCTAGGGTTGAGGGTTTTTCATTGTCAGAACTGAATAGTTTTAATATGTTTCTTCTGTTTGTGGCCTTAGTAATATTGTTGGTCTTGCGATTACTATTTTATTTACTCACATTGTTATTGCTATTGTGATTTTTTGCTTCATGCTTGCAGGTCAGAGGTCCTGCTGAGCTTACCAGTTGGTGCTGCCACCGAAATATCATACGAGGTCAGGGTACCCTAAACCCTAAACCCTAAACCCTAAAGGCATAAGGTTTAGAGTAGGTGTAGCTGTGGCAGTAGCAGTGGCAGGTTGGAACAGCCAAAGCCAAAGGTTTAAGATGCCCAGGCAATGCATACGACTTTCACCATGCGGACCGCCAGACCCTGTCGCTGGTTGTGAAGAGATGCGGGCCGTAAGATCTACATAGCGAGGTACCATACTTCCACAAAGCCCGCCAAGGCCGTGAATACCCTAAACTTAAACATCCCTGAACCGATACATCGCCCCAAGTGATCACGGCAGCATGCAGGGTCGAATCAGAACCGCACAGTGGAGTGAAACTGGTTCGATCGACAAGCAGGAATACTTATCGCCCACTTGGATCCATAATAACTAGCACGAATGTAGTCTTGTGATACCCTAGCGGTATATCGAAGCAGGGTAACCCGTAAGTTAGGAGATCACAGACGGGATCTTCTTCCAGGGCTAAGAACAACAGGTCATCGAGGGTAACTTGGAGTATGCTGATATGGTTTAGGGTTTAGGGTATAGGGGCTGATATGCTAGTCAAGATCGCAGTGTTTGCTGAATCGATTCCCACTTGGATGCAGATGGGCAGCTTTCAGCCACAGCTACAACGACCTGATGTCAATAAACCCTAAACCCTAAACCCTAAACCCTAAACCCTAAACCCTAAACCCTAAAGACCGGGCTGACTCCATACTAAACCCTTAACCCCAAAGCCTAAACCCCAATTCCTAAGCCGTAAACCCTGATCATCTAATCAGCATCCAAGCATGGAGAGATAGGAATGACGTCGTTCAGAATCTGACCTGCCGCGTGCAGAGGTTACTGTGAGAGCTCGTTAATCTAAGGGTCCCTTTATGGAGGTCCATATACAAGGATCCTAGTGTTTTTAGGCGTCTGTACTGGGGTCCATCATCTACTGACACTCACAAATCAAGCCTCATGCAGCCCAGCCTCAACCGCACACCCTGGAACCCCAACCCCAAAACCCAAAACCCATACCCTGGAACCCAAACTCCACGTCCTAGCTCTAGATCCGAAACTCTTTTTAACCCCAAGCCCGAGAAAAAGATCGCAAGCCCCCCCAAATCCCAAAAACCTGAGTTCCTAAACCACTGATAAGCCACAAAGCCCTTCAAACCCCCAACTCTTCAACACTCGGATCCAGCACATAAGACGTTCAGAGCCTCCACCCTGAACCCCGAAATACTACGTACCACTACCACAGCCAAATTAATGTCGGAACCTGATTAAGAAACCTTGTGTCTTCATTCGGGCTCTCTTTACGCATCCTATTATTTTGGGGATATAGAACCTGGGTTTCTTAATCCGCATACCCTAAACCCTAAACCCTAAACTTACATGAACCCACAGGAGCCTCTCAGGAGGTTCGAAGACCCATCTTCCCTTGTCGTCGCGTGGGGGGCCTGCATTCCGTGTCAAGAGCTCTCATGGTTCCTTACATGAACGGTGTCAAGGCGCAATTGAGGCGAGAATAAGCATTTGAAGGTAGATTCCGAGGTTTTCAAGCCTTGGGGTTGGGTTATTAACCAAACCCTAAACCCTGAACCCTATTAAGTAGCGCTTAGGGTTGCAGGTAGCACGTGATGGTTTTGGCACTGGGCAGCAGTCCACAGCGTCCTGAAGAAGGAGGCTGAACCCCTCCCTCACGGCATACTTCATGTAGAGGCCTTAGTAATTAGAATAGGGTTTTGGGGTTCCTTTAAAGGGGTTACTGTGAGGGTTACTATAAAGGTTCTATAAGGGCTTAGTGAGTTTATTGTAGGGGCCGTAATAATTGGAATAGGGTGTTGAGGTATATCATACCGAAAGGAAACTAAGGAGCCCCCAAAATACTATCGGTAATTATTCAGGCTTCTATATTGCCACTGCGGCGTTGGTTTTGTGGGAGGCAAACACCAAAAATTGCCTGAAGGCGCCGCTTTCGCGACGTGCAAAAAGCAGTCTACATAATGCCATGTGCAAAAGACACAAGGCCGCAATCAGGAACGTCACAGGTTTAGGATGCAGCGTTGATCGAACATGCTCGAACTCCCTTTTGCTGCCTGCTCTGACGCGATGCTTGTCAAAGTGCTAAACCCTACCTTAAGAACCCAACACCCACGTTTTTGTTAGTTCTTAACTTATTATAAACCCTAATATGGGACTTATAGGGACCCTACAAAAAAGGAGGTTTTGGGTTCTTTATAAGGTATACCCTAAACCTCAAACCCCAAACCCTAAACCACGAGAAGCTCCACAGGTTCCAACGCAAAGCTGCCCCCAGACTGCGCCTGCCTACTATAGGGGCCTGAACAATTAGAATAGGGTTTTGGGGTATATTATACTATAACTATAACAAGGAGCCCGCCCCAAGTAGTATTTGGAATTATTCAGTCCCCTACCTTAGAGCTCCAAGGTATCCATGCGTTGAGAATGTCCCCACCTACTCCACCCTACAATGTACATCCTAAGCTCTAAACCCGAAATCCTCAACCACTATATCCTAAACCCTCACTCAACCCTGGCAAAAGGAGCAACCCGAAATCGCGCGCAGCCTTCCGTTCTCGGAGGACTCTTCCTGCCCTGGAAGTGTGTGGGCGACTGCGTCTAGCTGGATAACTTTAAAACGGTTTCGGGTTTCTGTACGGTTTATGTAGGCTTTACATAAGGCTTGTGTGTGGTTTACGGTTTATGTAAGATTTCTCCAGAGTTTAGGGCTTAGGATGGGCTGGGTATATTGGAGTAGTATGGTGAGGTTTGGGTGTTCATACATTCACTATAAATCGTAGCATAAGGGACTCGAAGGGAGTATTACTTCAGACTTTAGATTATTCAGTCATGTTCGGCTTGCAAGATACATCATTACGTTATCTCATTACGTGGCGACAAGAAGGGTTTCGGGTACGAGAAGCAGTGAACGCAGCCCAGGACGAACTGCAAAGTGATGTTGAAGTAATATCGGGGCCTGAAAAATTAGAATAGGGCTTGGGGGCCCCTTTATACTATACCTATTCTAAGGAACCCCCAAAATAGTATTGGGAGTGATGTAGGCCCCTGCAGTACTGCTGGCCACTATGGATCCTCTTTTGAGACGGGTCAACGTCTACGCTGGCCTCAAGCAGGTAGCACCGCCAAGACCACCAAATCCCACAACTCCACAAGCCAAATTCAAGCACGCACGAGTTTTATTTGCGCGAAACAAAAAGGTCTTAAATCAGAAGTGGGGAACCATCAGTTGATACCAATCATCCTGATGAGTCCTAGAACCTATCTATCCATCTGTGCGTCTTGACATTATCCAGCCACCCATGTAGCAATCCTTCTGGTAACCCTTACCCTAACCCCCCAGGCACCTACTATATAGGGTACTGAGCTCCTAGGGCCCTGTATAGTGGGTAAAGGTACCTGGAGGGTCAGGGACGGGCTAAACCCTGAACCCTAAACCCAAAACCCTAAACCGAACAAGGTAACCCTTGTGGTAGCCCGGATTATGGCGAGACATCTGCGGGAAGTCCGCAAGACCCAGAGCCCAGGGCTCCAGCAAAGACTGACCCTCGAAACCCGAGCCTTCGGCCCTATACCCTACCTGGACCCTAAGGCACCTAGAATTTTCGGGATCCTGCCCTAACCCTGGTACCTACTATGTAGGGTACTGGAGCCCATAGGGCCCTATATAGTAGGTACTTGGGGGGTTAGGGCCGATCATGATTTTGTGCCTTTAAATCCGAACATAGGAAGAACATGTTCGGGTAAAGGTACTCCCCGAATCGACATGTCCCAATCTCCGAATCTGAGTCCAACATCCACAGGCCCCGAAGACCCTACATAGAGGACCCTAAACCCTAAACCCTAAACCCTAAACCGAAAACCCCAAACCGAACACCCTACACCCTAAACCGAAAACCCTAAACCCTAAACCCTAAACCCTGCACCCTAAACCGAAAAACCTAAACCCTAAACCCTAAACCGAAAACCCTTAACCCAAACCCTAAACCCTAAACCCTTCACGCCGTGGCATAACCCTAAGGGCCCAAGTGCTCCTCAGTATGGCGGATCGGGTTGGCCCCTTAGAGTTACTGTACGCGTTTATGGTTTAGGGTTTAGGGTTAATGTAAGGGCCAATATAATTTAGAGTAGGGTTTGGGGCATACCATTTTATAGTGGAAGTATAACCTGTACTCCTAGGGAATGGGTTCGACCTCGAAGATAGCAAAGCCCTCTTGCATAGAATCCTTATACAGGAATATCTACTCTAATTATTTAAAGACCCTAGGTTTCCACTTTCCCTGAACCCTAACCCCAAAACCCTAAACCCTAAAGCTCTACAAGTAGGTTTCCATTTCCGTAAACCCTAACCCTAAACCCTAAACCCTAAAACTCTACAAGTAGGTTTCCATTTCCGTAAACCCTAACCCTAAACCCTAAACCCTAAAACTCTACCAGTAGGTTTCCATTTCCCTAAACCCTAAACCCTAAAACTCTACAAGTCACGTTTCCACTTCCCTAAACCCTAAACCCTCAACCACCCTAAACCCTAAACCCTACAAGTAGGTTTCCATTTGAACCTAAGCCCTAAACCCTAAACCCTCAACCGCGAAGCCCTCCACCTCCTTCGCCGAAGGCCGTTCCGAAGCGACTCAATGCTTGCGCCCTGGGCTACTTGGAGGATCATGGGACTTAGTAAGTAAGGGCTTAGGGTTTAGGGATTAGGGTTTAGGGTTTAGGGAGTAAGGTTATAAGTACCCTAATTGGGGTTATAATTATAGTTACCTTGTTTATAACCCTAGTTACTAAGTCCCATGATCCTCCAAGTAGGTGTTCGGCCTGGGGGGCTTAAGGCTTATAGGGGTTTAGGGCTTAGGGCTTAAGGGTCTAAAAGGCTTATTTGTGTTTTGGGCGTAGGGTTTCCACTTAGGCTCAGAGCCAAACGATAAACCTAATACTGGTCAGGATGTCCTAAACCTCTTTGCAGGAAGGATCAAGAGTAGTTGTTATTTTAGTTGTCTAGGGTTCACGATTGTTTAAACTTAGGCTTTTTTGAGGTGTATTGGTGCGGTCTTTCCGTTTTGCAAGCGGCTTACACCCAGTGAAACAACTCCTAGGTTTAGGGTTCAGGGTATCGAAGGTCATATACGAACCCTCCGGCTCACGACTCTCCCAACGGAGATCCTGAGCTCCGACTCAAGGTGCTAAGGATTTGATTTCAGCGCCTTTTCCAAGGATTAATGCAGGGGCCTAAATAATTACCTATGCTATGTTGGGTCTAACATAGGAGCCTTTTTGACTCGAACAGAGTTTTCGGGAGCTTCTTGTAAGCACCCTTGTAGTAACCCTTGAAGGGCCGCTTACTAATTCACAACACGAGCTGTGCATGCCGAAGTGCCATTGACTGCGGCGTGTGAGGGCGCTGACGGCTGCTGTGTGCCTTGAGGACTTTTTGTATCTTGCTTGGGCCTGTAGTTACCATAATGTAATAGGGATCTATAGTCAAAATAGGGTCTCTTTGTTCTGGAAACTTTAAACTAAATTTTCTCAAACCCTAAACCCTAAACCCCTAAACCCTAAACCCGAAAGCCTAAGCCCTAAACCCTAATTGCCTTTAACAAGACCCAGTCTGAAGCCTTGGGGCCTCGAACCGAAAGCCGCTGAGCTGCAAGACCCTCCGGTCCCCAAAGCCCTAAGCCCTGAACTTTAAATATGGACCCTGAAACCCTGAAACCTAAACTTAAACCCTGCACCCTAAACCCGGAAACCTAAAGCTTAAACCCTTAATCAGGCTCTAAACCCAAACCCTGAACCCTAAACTACTAAGACCAAAAACCCCGAACCCTGAACCCTAAACCTTAAACCCAAAGGCCCTAAACCCTGAAACCTGCATCCCAAACCCTGAACCCTAAACTTTAAACCCAAAAACCCTAAACCCTGAACCCTAAACTTTAAACCCCAAAACCCTAAACCCTGAACCCTAAAACCCTAAACCCTGAACCCTAAACTACTAAGACCAAAAACCAAAAACCCCTATAGGACTAAAACCCCTAAACCCTGAACCCTGAACCCTAAAACCCTAAACCCTGAACCCTAAACTTTAAACCCAAAAAACCCTAAACCCTGAACCCTAAACTTTAAACCCAAAAACCCTAAAACCTGAACCCTACACCCTAAGACCCAAAACCCTAAACCCTAGACTTTGAGGTGGCCGGGGGACTTGATCACCAGCGGCTTTGCGCTGCGCAACTTCGGCCTGACGGGGTCGAAGAGCTTCGATCCATCTGCGAAAGAGCACCCAGAGACTCCAATATCCCTTAACTAAGGAATATACCTTAAATCATATTAGGGATCCCACTATAATTTAAGGTATATTCCTTAATTAAGAGATATTGGAGTCTCTAGGCAGATAACGTGCGGGATTTGTTTGGGCTTTAAGTGTGGATCTACACATACTAGTAGCAGAAACAATAACAATGATAATGGCAATAATAATACTGATGATAATAGGGATAAAACTGATAATAGTTATAATAGCAATGAAATTCATGATCGTAATCATCATCATGGATCATCATCATGGATCATCATAAAAATTGCCGTCCTGTCGGGATGACCATGGTCACAAGCAAGTGCTAGGATTCCATTTACTGTGCTCTTAAGGGTTGAGGCCATTGAGTTTCCAACTTTTGGGATTCTACTTTAGTGCTGGGATTTCCTTTTACATCGCTCTAAAGGGCTGAGGCTATTGGGTTTCCAACTTTTGGGCTTCTACTATAGGAACCCTCACACCTTCATAGTAGGGTTTAGGGTTTAAGGGATCGGTTTTTGGGGTTCAATTTGGGGTTCCGAGCAAAACCTTGAAGCTGTCAATACTCCGAAGCCTAAGGGCCGATTCCAAGCACTCAACCCGAGTAATGGGGGAGCCTTGATATTTTAAACAGGGTTTAGCGCTTATAGGGTTTAGGGTTTTATAGGGTTTTGGGTAGAATAGGCTCGCTTTCAGGTTGTCTAGGGCTTCATAGGGGACGCCATAGTGTCTTCGATATTTAGAGCGATTCCTGTCGGGGTGTCTAGTCTAAGAAAGAGCCACCTCGCCTGGCACCGCACATCACAGGACATCAGTGGCGGCGAAGAAGGTATGGGGTCTCAAAGCACACCCCTAAACCCTGCACCCTAAACCTTATCATAGGCCGTAGATCCTAAACATCCCTGGCTTAGGATCCCGTCTTCGGGTTTCCGACTGTCCGGTCGTAGGGTTATATGACGAACTTTCTGCAAGTACCACACAGGGACTGCGGTTGAGGGTCTAGGGAGTTAAGAGTTTCGGGTGTGCGGTAAGCTGTGAAACGTCAGCCTGGGTTTTTGGACAAAATCAGATGGACTTGTCTATAGGGATTAAAAAAGTGCTTGAGACACGTTTTGCTACATTCATGCACACACACACACACATATATATATATATATACACATACATATTCCTACGAATGATGTGAGAAGTGTAGATTACGATTAGGGTAATTTCCGGCGTATGAGTGACCACGCTCTGCAGGGTCTGTTAGGCGACACAGTCCGCCTTACGTACCTCGTGGCTCTGCAGCAATAAAGGAAGCACCCGCGCTGTGAGCCAGAAACTGCCTGACGGCTGTTTTAAAAACCCTAAACCCTAAACCCTATAAACCCTCAACCCCAATGACCGGGACACGTCGGCAGCATGCACTTCGCGGGCATCCGATCTGCATGTCTCACGTCTCTTGACTATTTTGTAACGCTTTCCATTACCGTCGCACGACAGATCGAATCGACAGGTCCAAAGCGCCCAAGCCGTCTTTTTCAATCCACTGCTCCCTGAAGTCTGATTACGCCGGCGCTCACTTGCTCATGCGCTGGGCTCGGTCCTGGCAGGAGCACAAGTACCTTTCAAGAAGCTCCATCTCTCGCAAGACAGACAGTAGCACCCTAAAACCTCTTCCAAACCAGAACCATGCTACCGCTCTAATGTAGGGGCCTTAATAA
>CAJNDV010037451.1:5620-17848 GCA_905221635.1 Symbiodinium sp. CCMP2456 | reverse complement strand
TAGGGTTTAGGGTTTAGGAGGTAGGAAGCAAGGGCCGCTACTATTCATTGAGGGGCTATCGGCTATCGGGAACCTAGATGTGGCGTCGGAGTAGTTTGGTGGCTGGGCTTGAGCATTGTCGGGCTTTTGGATTTTCGGCCGCGGGCACAGAGATGGCTTTGCTTCGAGCCTCCAGCAAAGGAAAAGTCTAAACCCTAAACCCTAAAAAATGGCTACGGCTCAAGCATCTGGCCCGAATTTTATTGAAGGTTGTCCCTGTGCCCCTTGCCTCGCCTTCGTCCTTCCCTGTCATTCGCCTGAGGGAGGAGTTTGCAATCACTGGCGGCCAGGCCTTCGTTGTGTACTACCTCTTTGAAAGCTTGCCCAAGGAGGGTGACCTTGTGATCCGGCGGCCAGTGCTTCCTCTTGGGGGTGACGTTCTAGCTCGGGCTGACGGCTGGGTTGAACCTGGCCAAGGAGGGTGTGTCCTTGGCTTCATTTCCCTTTGAGTGCGTCGGTGGTCGTTGAAGAGGGTGACTTTGTGACTACTTCCTCTCCGTCCTCACTGCTTGTCTTCCTCGAAAAGGGATGGCTGCTCGTTGCCTGGATGAAATGTCCACTCAACCGATCGAGGTTGATGGGGATGATGGCCAGGGATCACCAACTGAGCTTGCGGAGGAGTCGGACATGGACGTGGACCGAGTGATCAAGCAGGAGGTGGTCAAGCAAGAGGGTGAGGCTTCGTCCAGTGGCAAGATCGAGAAGAGGAAGAGAACGGAACCACGTACCTCGGAGGGGGCTGCAGCTGGTGATGAAGGTGATCCGGACGAAAGTCCCTCCAAGAGGCCACCCCCTCCTGGTGATCACCGGCTGGAGGACAGGCCAGTATCGGGCAGTGAGCTGAGGCACTTACTCCAACTGCATGCACAGGAGATGAAAGACGCGTGGCGAACCTTTGAGACCCGCCTAGGCAACGCCGAGACTGGACTCAACAAGATGGAGGTCGTGCAGCAGAGGCAGACGGGCGAGGTAGCGTCACTCTCTGGAAGGGTGAAGATCAATGAGAGAGATGTACAGGCCTTGAAGAGGAATCAAGATACAGCCATGCCTCGAATTGAAGCTCTTGCCGAGGACGTGAAAAACCTCAAAATGCAAATGGATGAGGTCAAGAAGGAGAAGTCTAATGGAGCAGGAGGAGTACCTGGACGCATTGAACAAGCAGGTCAGCCTGACCCCTGGGGTGACTATCTTCTTCGACGAGCTGGAGTACAAGGACGTCAGCGACCTCAACCAGGCCAACAGGTGGGTGGTACAGTTGATGGAGCACACCATGGGGAAGCGTCCTCAGCGGCGGCCAGGAATGGGGGTGAAGTGCTTTCGGAAGAGGATCAACGTACTCTTATTCTTGGGGGGTGGCTTCAAGACACGCGAAGGGCTGTCATTGAGACTGAGGCTGAGATGGTCATAAAGCTCCCGGAGATTGCCCCGCTGCTGGATGCGGACAAGGTTTCAGTGTTTGGGCCAAGACGCAGCGTAGGCATGTTGAAGTTTGTGGACAGAGAGGGTGAAGGCATTGCCCAAACACGTGAGAGGATGTGGAAAGTTGTGCGTGCAGTGGCGCAGGCCAAGATCACGTTTCCCAGCACGAAAAACGTTGGGGAGGAGAAGGTAGCGTGGGTGGCCTTTGTCAAGACTCGTGTTGCCAGAGCACGCACCGAGCACATCAGCATGATTCGGCATGTCTCCATGGCCCTCGCGGCAGATGCGAAGGATGAGGGTGGTGGCGTTATTCACTTGGACCACACCCTCCCGGTCTCCTACGACATGGATTGGGCAGCGGGGACGATTTGGTGTGGGTCGCTTAAGCTTGGTTCAGCAACGCACAGGGCACCAAGGACACCAGATGTGGTCACCATGTCCAATGGCTGGGTTAGCATTGAGGCCGTGTCCCAGGTCGCGGGCTGTTCACAAGCGGCTGCCAGGGCAGCCTTCGAGCTTGAGCTTTGAGGAACACGGGGGCCAGGTTTCACTCCTTCACCCACTGGGCAGCCTAAGGCTTCACTTGGGACGGTGGAGGATGCACGGTCTTCTTTGCGTGAAAGATGCAGATGGGGTCGTGCGATGCAATGGAATTTGGGTGGCCAAGAGCTAAACTTACTCGACACGGCTGCCCTTGATGCTGACATTGTGTTTGTGCAGGAAATCTCGCGTGGACACGACGGTTGGAACAGTGATGATTCGGAACATTTCCACTGGGTGACTTTCCGGGACAGTGAGATGTGGAGAGGAATTGGAGTTGGGATCGCCATTGACAAGCTTGACTGCGTGATTGCAAAGGTGGCCACCAAACGAGGCATTTGGGTGTTGGCGAGGATTCTGGGACTTGGTCGTGTTGTCCTGGGCTCCCTTCATTGCTTTACAGGTACCACCAACGCCAAGTACCAAGCCGCGGTCATTGAGTTCATGAAGTCGTGCCCAGCTACATGGAGACATCACCCCATGCTTTGTGGGATTGACGCCAATGAAACACCGACGTGGGTTGACATGGAGGACGAGGTGATCCAATCTGGCATTGAGGCCCTGGCTTATGGCTCCAACAACCTTAATGTCCTTGCGGAACAAGCAACGGGAGTTGGTCTGCGACCCATTGCGCCTGAGGCGACACAGTTTTTCACTCCCACCCATATTCCTCGAGATGAACATAGAACAGGTCGCCAAATCGATATGAGATCGAGCCAGACCGTCGTTTCCTTATAGGCACCGACCATGCCGTCGTTTGGGTCGATATTCTTGTGGCTCAACGTACTCAGATGAAGTGGGGGAATGACTCTCGTCCGAGATGGGTCAACAAGCCTCTGCCCAGTGTTGTGCTCACAGAGGTTGATGACCTTAACGGCCTGGCGACACAATGCTCCGGCCCCAGGGTTCCCAAGTGCTACAAGGATGATTGTGAAGTCAAGGAGGCCTTCCGCGTCGCCAAAGAAGCCAGGACAAACAAGCAACTGTGGAAAGCTGCTCACAAGCTCAGACGACGCAAACGCCTTGAGTGGAAAGACAAGCGGCTCACTGACATCCTCAACGGTGACTGGGCTCAATACCGTGCTCTTCAACGTGAGCAGAAGAGACGACGAGGTTGGTGGGGAGCCATGTTGCAGGAAAAGTCGTCTGCGGTCGTCACGAAGGAAGTCAAGGCCCACCTTGAAGAGAAACTCGTGGATGAGAACATGCTGGATTGGGATGACATTCTCGAGAACCACATTGCAAACGTTGAGTTGGGTGACGTCTTTGAACCCTTCACGCTCCTCGACATTCGGGGAGTCTTGCAGGAGATGAAAGCAGCGAGTGCGGTTGGCCCTGATGGTGTTAGCGTTTCCCTTCTCCGCGAGGTAGCCAGCCACGACACCCTTGGGCCCCAGCTTCTGGACATCGTCAACCACATCATTGAGGAGACGGCCATTCCTACAGGTTGGCAAGACAATTTCCTGGCCCTCCTGGCGAAGGTTGACCATCCGTCGAAGCCGAAAGACCTGCGCCCGATTTGCATCTCCTCGGTCTTTCACAAAATGGTCACCAAACTCGTTTGCTGTCGTGCACTCCCGGTTATGAGGACAGGGTCTAGATGTTCGAGTTGTGGAAAAGGTCGCCAAGCAGCTGACATTATTGGGGTGATGTCTCGTGTTAGGGATGTCACACAAGAATGGAAGCTGCCACTGTTGCTTTGCAAACTGGACATCTCGGGTGCTTTTGACAGACTGGATAGGCTCAAAGTGGTCGAGTTCTTGAAAAGCCATCTTGGAAGTCATGTCCTCCCACATGAACTGAGATACCTACTGGCGCAACTCCGAACGTACAAGCTACGTGGGAAAGTGCCTGGGGGTGATGTGCTTGAGGTTGCACCGAATGTGGGCATTAAGCAAGGTGCGCCCGAAAGTGCGGAGCTCTTTGGCATGGTGATGGATGCTATGCTTACAAGATTGCTTAGTACCAAGGGATGGAGAGCACTACGATCTTGCGACCTCGACTTGGGGATCGACTTGGCCTTTTACCAGGACGATATCTTTTTGCTGGAACCGGATTTCATCAAGATGTGCAAAAAGATTAAAGTGCTTGAACGTTTCATGGCGACAGCTGGCCTGCATCTGGCTGCGAATAAGACCAAAATCGTGGCGAGTTCTCATTACAGGGGTGTGCGGAAAGCCTCGGTCGGGGGTGACACCTTTGAGATTGCCGCCTCGACTGAGTCGGTTCGGGTCCTTGGCCTGGCGTTCAATCTGCAGGAAGCCCCCTCCCAACAGGCCAGGGAGCTGCTTGGCAGGACTCGTGGGGCGGCGGCTCAGCACCGGTGTCTTCTCAGAGGGCGCGCCTCCTGGCTCAAGAAGAACAAGATGATTGGCACGTTGGTGGCCTCACAGTTTCAATGGACAGCCGGGGCGATATTTTGGTCCAGGACAGAACTTCAGCAAGCCAACACACTCCAGCTGCACATCCTCAGAGATGCTTTCGGTCTCAGACGAAAGGAAGGGGAGAGTTGGGTTACCTGGAACAGTCGCACAATGAGGGACTGCCGATACTGGATGGCACACAAGCAAATCCCGCGCTGGAGCACTTCCATCCTCCGGCTCCAGCACACCCTCACAGGACACTGGGCCCGCCGGATCGAGTTGATTGGTCCCCTCCGGGAGCCGTGTCTCTCGCTTCCTATGCGTGCACTGCAGTGGAGGAACACCGACTGGTGGCGTCATCAACAAGCTCTGAGTCCGACCGTCAGTGTTCGTCACCATGGTCATGTTCACATTCACAATGTCGAGCGTCAGTTGGCTGAAGTCCATGGATGTCGGTGGGCGCTTCTGGCCCTTGACAGAGCGAGATGGACTCGCGAGCGTGAAGCCTTTCTTGACAAATGGGATTTGCAGTGGACAAAGAGTAGACAGCTGGCAATTGCTGCCTAGGACACTACTTCCGTGACGACACTTAGTGAAGCCCTTGCAAGGCTGAAGTGTGTGGTCTGGTGTCCCGCAGGTCTTCGTCCAGTCTGTTCTCATGGCTATGCAGTGGGATGACGACGCACTCAAGTTCTTCTTTCACATGGCACTCTTTTTCCTTGTCGTTCTGCATGCATTCTACTACTGATGTGATCAATACTCTCTCTACTCATACGCCTGAACAAACTCAGTTTGGTGGACTTTTGATGGCATGTGTGCAATGACACTGTGCTTGCATGACAGCAGTGAATGTTGCCTTCGTTTGGGCGCCCTGTACGTGAGTGACTTCTTCGCCCGAGATCTTTCCAACATGCCTGTTCGGCTCGAGGTGATTTTGGCCAACCTTTGCGCCCTCGCCTTCCTCGTCAACATGGCCCTGTGCCGTGCCCTTGCCTGGGGCTTCCATATTTGGGTGGCTTTCTCGCTGACTGGAGCTGCCCCTGGTGGAGAAGATGAGGATTACCCGGGCCACCTTTGGGAGAGTCGTCTGGACCCACAGGTGCCGGCTGTACAGATGTCGTCCGCTATGTTGGCTGAGTCCTCCTCTTCTTGCCCACCCCCGACTACAGCCGGCAGCTCCATGATCGCGCAGACTGGCTACCAGGACCTCATTGTCCACATGTCCAGTGCCTGGGATGAAGAACTATGTCTTGGCCTTCAACAAGAAGAACTCGACAATGCCCCGGACCTTCAACAAATGGCCGTTTCGTCAGCCCCAGCACCTCACCAGGTTCCTGTGCCTGGACTCATGTGCTCGGGTCAACAAGCCGTTGCCTACGACCCTTGGGTGGACGAAGCTGATGGGGACGAGGATGAGGATGACACGATAAAACCCCTACCTGAGTGGGACTGGCCGGATTCCAAGTACATGGGGGTGAACTCTCCGCAGCAGCCCAGTTCTTCCTTCTCGCTGAGTGGTTTAAGCGTGGGGGTGAACTCTCCACAGCAACCCAGCTTTTCGTCCTGGCCGAGCTCTTCTTCTTCGTCCTCGAGCTCCATGCCGCTGTCCAATACCAGCCCTGCCTCGTCTACTACCTGGCCCTTGCCTTCTATGTGCGCACCTTCCTCGTCGTCTTCGTCGGGAGGGCCACTCAGTACCGTTGAGGCCCAGCCAGGGACGATCCAAGCTGCTGTGGGTGATGATCACGTCGGCTCGGCTCCCCAAAGCTTCTACCCTACGTGGACGACATGGGAACATGATGCCCTCCTCCGGCATCGTCGGACTGGCTACGTTTGGTTATTGATCGTCGCGGACTTCGTGGTCGACCAGCCTGCACCACCCACCTTGGACAGGATGGTACGTTGATGGGCCTACCGGAGGATGAAGGCATCACAAAGCGCTTTGGAGTACAGCGTGCAGGCCTTGATCGTTGGCATCATCCAGATGGGACGGTTCGGGTCCGACGACGGGAGCGACTTGCAGTGGAACAGGCCCAAGCTGGACTTCCCCCGGTACCTGAGGAGACCGAGCAGACACCCTCCACTGAAAGCAGGACACAGGTCACGGAGGATGCAGGTGCGGACCAGTCAGCCAACGACAACCTCACAGAGAAGCACCTGCTGGAGCACCCCCACCTCGTCGTGGACACCAATGTCAGTACGACTGCGGGAGAGGGCGAAGAAGGAGGTATGGCGGACACCGAATCGGGACTGTCATCCTCCGACGGCACCAGTGATCCCACAGTGGGTTTCTGGAGGGGCGGTGTCTGGGTCAACCGCCCGCGCACAGAGGCCGAACTTCGCAGTCACAAAGGAGGAGCGGGTGATGTTCGTACGCGTCGCAAACGTGAACGCATGCAAGCGTACTTCGATGGGCGCTGGAAGCCCGCCTGGTTACAAAACTACATCACAGAACGTCAACGCCGTGAAGCCGTGGAGGTGAACTCTCAGGAAAATGATGGCACTGCAGCACAACCGCAAGAGATGGCATCAGCGACCCCAGCACCAAAAGGCAACGACACGGAATGGGCGCCTCCGTCCCAGGAAGGTTGGGAAACATGGTCGGCACCGTCCCAATGGCATACACAAAGCTGGGAACAATGGGCGCCCGAGACGCACAACAGTGACCAAGACTGGGATGGTGCACAACACTGGTCGTCCACGTCTTGGTCATCGTCGAACTGGTATGCAACTTCGTGGAACGAGTGGACGGGGGAGCAATGGTGGACTACTACCTCTACGTCACAGACATGGACGGCAACCTTGACGACGACCTCAATGGGGCTCGCTGTGTGGGATGACTTTGTGCCTACTTCTTCATCCTTGACGACGAGCCCAGTGGAATCCATGGTGTGGGGTGACATGGTGGCTCCAACCTCTTCCTCCTCTACGACAACCCAAGGGCCTCCTGAAGAACAGGAAGATCCTGAAGCCACGGAGTTGCCGACGAGCCATACCTGGCTTTGGGCTATTCCCAGTGGTCACTGAGTTCCACGAGGAGGTGACTTGGATGATGCAACTCACCAACGGGGAAAGGGCCACATTGCAAGAGAACGGGCTCACAGAGGTCAACATCAACAGAGTGGAGGAGCTACTTCATCAAGTTGATGATCACCAGGTTGACGGCACTGGCCCTGAGGCAAGGTGGGCGCTCGCCAGGCTCGTGGCGAGACTGGAGGACGGTGTGGAAGCTCTTGGCGCCTGAAATCCTACGTCGTCGGCTGCAACCCAGAGGCTACCTTCCCCTACAGCGCATCCCTGGGGAAGAAATTGCCAGGTTTAGGTGGCTTAACTGGGCGAGACAGTTCGTGGATCTCTTCACCGGTCAGCTGGAAGTGAACCTACGTGCTCCTCTACAGCCCCAGGAATGTGACCCAACAGATGGGGTGACAATTGGTTTCCACACTGCCCTTCCGTATACGCCTCCGCCCGTCGCCGGAGGAATGCACACCAGAGACCGTTCCCGTAGCCCCACCCGTTCGGGAGCTGCTGCGTCTTCCTCTGAGCACCGGTCGGGCTCGGACGGGGATGAAGCCCTTCATCAAGACTCCAGCTCGGAGGCCTCGAGCACAGTTGAAGGACCAGTCATGGAAGAAGTTGATGCCTCCCAGCTTCCTGGCATCTGGAGAGACCCGCCACTCGTGGACGCGTCGAATGAGGCGAGCAGCTTTGGGGGATCCAGTGGCTCAGGAACAACCAGGCCGAGAACTTCCACCTCTACCACGACAACGAGCACGACATCACCATCGCCCTCTTCCACCTCCACTACGACGATGTGCACGACATCACCATCGCCTTCCTCTTTGCTTGCCGTGTCCTCCCTGAGTATGACCTTCACTTCGTCATGGTGTGGACCCGGCCCAGGCGCACAGCTGACACAGGACCACAACGAAGCCGGGGAGGAAGTGATGTTGGAAACAGAGGAGGTGGGCTGGATACAATTGTCAGCCTACGCAACGTATGAATCATGGGGGGTGACTTCTACTTCCACCACCTCGAGCACCTCGCAACTTTGGCCTGCGGACCTTGTTCGTGGCGCAGTGGCAACCGAGATGGAGCTGGCAGGCCAGGCAGACATGATAGATCTCCTTCGGCGCCTCCTGGATCGCCAGAGAATGCTGCGTCATTGCAGCCGCCTCACAGCAGAGGCCATCGAGGAAATCTTGGGTCACCTACATGTTGGAAGACATGAACTACCATTCAACGCGGCAACCATGGAGGCCGCCATTTGGAGGGTGATCTCGGCGGAAGCAACCAATGGGCATGGGCCCTCCTCTACCATGACGGTGATTCCTACAGGACAACCTGCTGCTCTTCTTCAGCCTGGACTACCACAGCGAGTGGAGGACTTGCATGCAGTCAACCCCGACCTTGATGAGGCGACCCTTGTGGGATATAGACGTCGTGCTTGGAGGAACCATGCAGAAAGACTCTATAGAAGACATGGTCGGGAAGTGCCGGCGAGTCGATGGCCCTCAGAAGACGACAGGGACCTCTACCTTATCCAAGCAGATGGTGAGGTACCTGTCCCCAACCTCCCCTCTGACTGTCGCCCACCAGACAGACCTCTACATGAACGACGACTTCGTGGGATGGGTGGACGGAGACGGGGGCAGAGACACTTCTGTGGGCCAGGCACTACCACGCTAAGCTCTTCGACTACGTCCACGGCAAGACGGGCCACGGCGGCACCTTCCAGGAGGCCGATGGTTGCCAATCCGTCGAGTGTCCCGCCTGTCGCGACTGCGCTGACCTTGCCTCCTGTTGCGACGCTGACGACCAGTGACACAGTGATGCCTGAGACGAGAGGGTCTGGCCATGAAGCACGTTCACGCAGTCGCAGTAGAGATGATGAGTGCAATGCCGACGCAGCCAACACCAACTCGAGCGAAGCTGAGCGCGTAGACTGAGTGAGCTGACCAAGCCTTTCTAAAAGAGTAAAGCGGCGCACCAGACGTCACGACAAGTGGGCCCTAGGTGTCTGCTTCTTCTGCTGTCTGTTATTTTGGAGTGCACGCTCTTCGGAGTGAGCCTGTTGACCTTTGCGGGAGAAAGGGCTACTGCATTTAAAAAAAAAAACCCTAAAAACCTTCGCCAGAAAGCCCCATCATCTCCCTCAGCTCTCCCGAACCTTACGCACCAAGCCCCAAAACGTCACTGAGGCCTACGGGCCAATGCAGCCGAAAAGAAAGGCCAGAACGCACTAAACGCCTTATAGAACACACATTTAATTCCATCAGGCATGAGAACTCCATAATACCTTTGGAAAACCGTAGGAGCCCCCTGAGACACCCTGCGAAACTCTCATAAAGCCGGCTTGAGCCGCTTACAGCACACAGTGCCACACCGATCACCCCTGCAAGTAGCAACCTACACCCCTAACCCTAAACCCTAAACCCTAAACCCTAAACCCTAAACCCTAAACCCTAAACCCTAAACCCTAAACCCTAAACCCTAAACCGTCACCCCTGCAAGTAGCAACCTACACCCCTAACCCTGAGCCTCTGAAGCCTCTCTAGAAGCCTTCTGTGGCGTTACAGGGAATTTGTAGAACCCTGAACCCTAAACCCTAAACCCTAAAACACCTGGCAAGCTTGTAAAGAAGCCCCTAGAAGCGAATTAAGAGCACCTTTCAACCATAAAGCCCCATGAGCAAAACCCATAAATAGCCCTAAACCCTAAACCCTAAACCCTGCCTGTCGTGAAAGCAGCCGAAAGAAGCACCCCAAAAGAGGTCTTTCGGAGCCCTGGCATCGAGTATCCTGGGGGGCCGGGTGACTGGGACCTGCACCTTCGGGTTCAGGGTTTAGGGTTTAGGGTGTAGGGTTGAGGGTTTAGGGTTTAGGGTTTAGGGTCCTTGGTTCAGGGTTTAGGGTTTAGGGTTTAGGGTTCAGGGGTTTGGATGCTGTTTTCCTGAGAAAACAGGTGGTGTTGCTTTGTTTTTTGGTTGTATCTTTCTGAATTGGTGTGTTGTTTTCTTATTCGAGTCGTCTTATTTGTATGTGGTTCACGCGGGCTCAAAAGGATCCGCATAAGTGTATCGTAGGGTTAAGGATGTTAAGGGCTTCAGCGATTAAGGTTTAAGTTTGAGTGGTTAGGGAGTTTGGCGCTGAGGTTTGAACGATTTTAAGATTGTTGGTTCAGGACCCTCGACCTTACACCCTAAGACGCGCACCCTAAGGTTCAGGGTTCAGATTTTCAGAGTCGTGTTGTAACTGCGACCGTGGAGGCTGTGGGTTTGGACAGAATATTCAAGCTTCGGAGGTTCGGAGTTCAGGATTCAGGGTTTAGGGTGGTTTGGGGTTAGGCTTTCGGGTTCAATATAGGGACCATAATGATTATCTATATTATCTTGGGGGTTCCTTATTTTATTTATAGTATCATAAACCCCCAAAAACCTAGTCTAATTATTAAGGCCACTACAGTACATGTTTGCTGGGCACGGTTTCTGTGTAGGCTTTCACGGTGCTTGGGCTTATGAGCGCGTCTGCTGGGACACCCTAAACCATAAACCCTAAACTGCCGAGAGCGCCGCCGACCATTTGCATGGGCGCTCGAGGCTCCGACCGAGGCCCCCGGGGTTCGGGGGTGAACCCTAAGCTAGGGGTGGTTGGGGCGGGACTACATGCTAACGCGAGCGCGCGATTAGAGGGTGCGCCCCTATTCCTAAAGTACAAGGCGCACCCACCGCGCGGACACTGTCTGCACACCCTAAACCCTAAACCCTAAACCCTAAACCCTAAACCTTAAACCCTAAACCCTAAACCCCAAACTGCGGGTGAAGTTCTGGCAAGAGATGGGACTAAACCTAAACCCTGAACCTTTCATCCTCGGTGGCTTCCGGTTTAGGGTTAAGGGTTTAGGGTTTTAGGGTTTTAGGGTTTAGGGTTTTAGGGTTTAGGATTCAGGGTTTTAGGGCTTAGGGTTTAGGGTTTAGGGGTTTGTTCCGGGTTGGTGGAATGGCTGTTTGGCTTAGGGTTGTTGCTTTTGTTACACTCGGAGGCTCGATGTCTGGCTCAGCTCCCATGCTAGGTATTTTTTTGAATTTGGGGGCTTAGGGCAAACCCAAACCCCCAACGCTGACCTGCACCCCCAAAAACCCCATAAACTTCAAAGCCTAAAGCCCTGAAGCCCTGAACCCTCAAGCCCAACACCGAAGCCCCAGAAGCCCCTGAACCACCTAACCCCAAGTCAAGTCCTCTACGCAAAGGCCAAGATATTGGTGGATCTCTGCCTGATCCTCACGCAGTATGGCTTTGCCATCGCAGTATCTGGGCCGCTAAAAAGAGGAACCTTGAGGCTGAGCTAGATGCGATGGAGACGAAATTGGCTTAGTTCTGGCAGGTGTATATGAATATGTATATATGTATGTATGTATGTATGTATGTATATATATATATATACGTATAGATAGACGCACACATGCCCAGATAGAATCACTTCGAGCAGTGCATAAAAATGTCCAAAACGATACAAAGATGCACATGAATGAAGAGATAGGTATACATGCAAGCAGACACGTAAATTCAAGCAGCGATAAATAACTAACTAGACGAGCATACATAGATACGTATAGTTAAATGTATAGAACATAGGCATAAACATAGATAAGTGTAGATTGGGAATAGGTAAACACAGGAGGAGCAAACACACTGAATACACCTTCATTTGTCTGTCTATCTGTCTGCCTGCCTGCCTCCCTGTCTGTCTATCCGTACGTCCGTCTGTGTGTCTGTCTGTGTGGCCGTGTGTCCGTGTGTCTGCGTGTTTGTGCGTCTGTCTGTATTTCCGTCCGTCCGTCCGTCCGTCTGTCTGTCTGTGTGTCTGT